>JBBIGA010000083.1:23133573-23142793 GCA_037576975.1 Alestes dentex | reverse complement strand
TTAGAGTTGGGCTACGGAGCTATTGAGATTCTTCTTGTATTTTAGAGTTGGGCTACAGAGCTATTGAGTTTCCTCTTGTATTTTAGTGCTGGGCTACAGAGCTGTTGGGTTTCTTCTTGTATTTTAGTGTTGGGCTACGGAGCTATTGAGGTTTCTTCTTGTATTTTAGAGCTGGGCTGTAGAGCTATTAAGTTTCATCTTGTATTTTAGAGTTGGAACAGATTTGAGATTTAGTGAGTAACTTTGAAGTAATGCAGAGCTGTAGTCTAAATCAGCTTTCTCGAGTCAAGACCGAGTCCAAATGAGAAATACAGAGTTTTGAGACAGAAAAGTATGAATCCTCTTCCAGACTTACTAACCTGTTCATAATGTGTGTGTGTGTGTGATGCTGGAGACACAGTGTGCATTCTACATTGATCATTTTCACCCTTATTTGTAATGAAAGGCAAAAGGAGAGTGCAGTGTAACAACACTGTAGGATCAAAGTAGACCATATTATTTACTTTAAGCAGAGCTGTTTCACTTGATTTTACTTGCTGGCATCCCATCTTTGGATGAAATGAAAATGAAGGCCATGGATGCACCTTGTGCAGAGTGCAAGATGACTTTTGGCAGGCATGCGATTGGTAACCCGACGGCCAATGACGATGCCTGTTCTAGATGGATTCTAAAATAATTAAACCAGTTCTTGTTTTCTAAACAAACTCACTTAATCAAAGATTTTGTTGACCATTCCAGCTGTTTGTGTTTTGTAAAGCGTGAAGGGTCGTTTTGTGGATGGGTTTTTATTTCCATTTGAATTTTTTTTTTCAACGTGGCAGCAGTGAAAATTACTCATGGAAACACTGTTCTGCAAAACCAGCTGGGCTTGGTTGAAATCAGATAGAATATTTGGAGATACCAATGTCCAAGAAAAGTCTGAGACCACAGAGGTAGCATCTTGAATTCTGACAACTAAAACCCTGAAGTAAAGTAATGAACAGTGAGTTTACAAGTTTTAGGAAGTAATGATTGAAAGAAGTAAGAGAGGTAATTGAGAGAAGTAATTAGTCATTTGTTGACGATTTTTTGCAGTACCCTGCCGCTAAAATACAAACATTAGAAGACGTAAATTGTTCCTCCACAATTAACAGTGGATAAAGTGAGTTTTTGGAGTGAGCAGATTGAACAGATTGTGAAAGAATACTCTAAGTCAGTAAGAGACATGTCAAATGTAAGAAACATAATGTACTGTGCATAACAAATCTGAATTCATCAAGTTAGTTTTGAAAAATAGCATTTTTAAATAAGATTTTTATGTGAAAAGAAGCAAATTTTAAATCATAATAAGATATGTTTAATAATAAGATAAGTTTCTTCTTGTATTTTAGAGTTTGCTATAGAGTTATTGAGTTTCTTCATATATTTTAGAGTTGGGTTACAGATCTATTGAGTTTCTTTTTGTATTTTAGAAATGGGTTGCCACCTATTGAATTTCTTTTTGTATTTTAGAGATGGGCTACATAACCATTGAGTTTCTTCTTGTATTTTAGTGTTGGGCTACAGAGCTATTGAGTTTCTTTTTGTATTTTAGAGTGGGGCTACATAACCTTTGAGTTTCTTCTTGTATTTTAGAGTCGGGCTACAGAGCACTTTTCAGTCAGAGTAAGATATGGACCAGATGAGCCACAGTTGGTCAAGTAAACCCTATATTGTAGGCATTATCTGATGAAATGGTCAAAAAAGGAATGTCACTGCTTGTCGAATCTGTGTAAGATAAACAACAGGATTTTTGTAACTTTGTGGTTTTCCAGACTGCAGATATTATCTTTGGCAGAAGTGGGTCTTTTTTTTTGAAACAGCAAAACATCCAACTGCAAAAATAATGGCCGAAAAAGCTCGGCCTCCTCTTCCAACAGATAATGAAGGCAGATCAAGAATAGTGAATGCATGTCTACTGGATGCCATTGAACAGGCCCTCCTGCGACGACTGACACCAAAACATTATAATTGCTTCACAGTGGGCCGCTGGTTCCAATAGTAACCTCTGACTGCAAATGCTACATAGACTTTGATTACTTATTCTCCAACATCATTCAGGCACTCGTTCTAACTGAGAGTAGTATTACAGAGAGCAGTGCTGTGCTACAACACATGCTGCTTCTTTATCTGCCATCTTTATTCTGTGGTCCTGCTCCAGTTAAAGTACCGCAATCCTTGCTTTCAAATGTGCTTAGATCAGGGGGGGGTTTCTCGGCTGCTTTTTGTGGAGGGGCACACACAGAATGAAGGGAGGCACGGCCCAAGCTCTCGTAGGGGCAGATCTGTCTACATGAAAAACAGAAAGCTGCATCTTTACTGACGGAACGCTTTAGCTAGGGAAATATGTCCAATTAAGTACAATTTAATTTATTTTAAATATCTGTAAATATGAAATTGTAACACTTCACCATAAAAGTAACACAGGTCATGTTTCTAATTCTCAGCTAATATTAGAAAAGAAAAGAAAGCTCCTAATCCACATTTTCTGAGGGCTCGCTTCAAAAATGTAGTCTTGATATAACAGTTGTAAAAAAAAAAAAAAAAAAAGATGTACAATGCAGTGTTGCTAGCTGTAAACTAATGTTGATGAGACCTCATTTTATTCCGGAAAATGTATTCGCACATTCACTCTGAAAAGCAGTAAATCGTTCAAAAACGTCACAAATGGAGCTTAACAACCAGCCACACGTTGGGTGCTGGCCTGTATCGCAACAGCCTGATCTCCCGCTGACATAAAACTGACAAAAATTATTTAAAACACCGAACATTCAAATCGAGGCCCCTCCGTCCGGAGCGTTTCCGTGACAGATTTACGCAGAGCGGTAATGCGGAACAGCCCAGAGTGAGACATGATCAGTATTTCAGCAAGAACGAGGCACTGAGCTTGGGGCCTCCTTCAGATTTTGTTTACTGCTCACACACACAGATTGACCTTCGCATGTGGTCCGCTGCCACCTGCGCTACTCTCTCGCCTATCACTCACTCATCCCTGAAGTAGGTCATAAAAGATTCACGATGACACCTTGTCACCTTGTTTCTCCCAGCAGATACACCCGCGAGGCTTCTATTAATGTCTAAACAGCCTCTCATTTCCTCAGATATACTCTTCCCCAAACGTACCCTGCCAGTAATCCACCTTCTATTTTTTTTTTTTTGTATTAAACCCCACAGTGTAATGGGTTGAAGGGAGCCTATGCGGAGAATACTGACACATTTCGCCTACGTTTCAAAACTGTTCAATACCTCACCAATTTCACTCAGAGGGGCATCACAAGTACCATATTTTGAGCCTTATAACGTTCATAAATGGAACATAGGGTGCACTAGGTTGGAGTTCCTATGGTATACCCCACTATTCAAGGTTCAAGGTTACTTTATTGTTACCAGCAGCGGTGAACACGTACATAGTGTGATGAGATGTTTCTTCATGGACCATAGTGCAACATATAGCAACATGTCAAAAGTTATGACAGAGACAACAGACAACACAATAAGTAAACAAATGTAACGGTAGTATATGTAACAGTATAGTTGTGACAGTAATGGTATAATGTGTAACATTACGGAAACCTTCCAGAGTGATTAGTAATGCACTATAAGTAGTATTATTCCACAAGAGGCACAAGGAATTACAGAAACAATACAATAAATAGACAGTATAGCATATTCAGTGGGCTTTTAGGAGCAAAACTGTATTTTCGTGAGGACTAAAACAAAACTGAAAGTGAAATCATCCAAACAGAAATGCTACTTTTTTTGTACTGTTTAGCTCAAATTTGCACAAGCTTAATATTTGCGTTACCTCCAAGCTCTGTGCTCCAAATGCATGTTTTATGAGCCCATCTATACAGTTCATGGATGAACCAGGATAAACTGAGTTTGCTATCGCAATTATGCTATCAAAATATGCATTACACAGATAGAGAGGAGCCCATTTGTTTCTGAGCCCTGCTAGAAATGTGCACACCACTGTCTTAACTGAGCTTCTGTTCTACCTTATCTTCTGTAAACAAATTTATCCTCTAGGTCTCCTGTGATGCACTGATGTTCCCACTCTGGAAGCGACCGACATTAGAAAAAATAATGCATTTATTAAATTAAGTAAATAAAGTCACCACCTTCAGCATATATCTTCATCTCTGTATCGTGCAATCTCTTCATTTGGCGATTTACACAAGCCAGAATCCCTTCCTCCTAACAGAAGGTCAGGGATAGGTAACGTGTTCTCCATTAATTAGATTCCCCTCTGCAGCAAATAGAGTGTAACTCCAGCATCTCTGTTTACCAAACAGCTCTATACTCTGTATCTCCACCCTGTGTAGGTCACATTTTAAAGATGTCATTAATCTTCCGTTTTAATTATGGATATAATGTTGAGGAATAAATCCGGATTAGATGGCGAAATTGATCATCCTCTTCCATGTTCCTTGGCAGAGAAAGAGTCTGGGTAATTATAGAGGGGACAGGAACGAATGAAAACTGGGAGGGGGGGGTTGTTCAGCAAGAACTGGCATTCGACCACCACGAACCCCAAGAGACTGTATTGCACTGTACAACCGGAGAGGCTTATATGTCAATACTAAACACAACCAGAAACACTACCAGGTTTGAACAGCTGTGCAATATGTCATATTTGCTGGATAAATGTATAAGATGCTAAGATGCATAATTCAACTACTGGGATGTAAACAAAATTATATATATATATATATATATATATATATATGTATATGTACACCTCTCCCACTAATGCATTTTCAGTCAGGTGTTTCTTGCAAAATAATGTCTCAGACAATGTATTTTTAATTATTTTATTCAGTAATTTTTCTGTGACATGTCGTTTGTCGTTTGTCTCAATTAGTTTCTGCAGATCTAGCGTTGAACCCCTCTCACTGACTTTAGCTGCAACCCAGTTCATGCATCCTTATGCTCTATCTTGGTTTTTGTGCACTATATTACTGGATTAATTTCTAATGATTGTTCTGTTTTTGTATGCAGTTTTGTAAGCAGCCTTTGTTTAAATCATTAAATTAGTGCAATTCACTCTGGTTTTACAAAAAAAAAACAAAAAAACTTAGACTGTGCTCTGTACACTGTCAAGAAATATTCATTTTAATGTGTAAACGCAAATGAAAAAACAAAGGTGTTGTTTATCAATTAGTCTTCTATGGTTGTCGAAACAGTTACACTGCAAAAACAAATGTCCGTGGTGGATTATTGTGCAAAATAGTCAGTTTTGCCCAGCAAAGCTCACCAGATTGTTTGGTCATCCCAAATATTACCTTATTATTAAAAGCGTGAAACAAGAGCTCTGTGCTGATGGAAACATATTGTTGGATGCTAACAACTTCTAATTCCTACAGGTCTAAAGTTTAAAGTCTAAAGAGGTTATCTAGGTCAATGATTCTCAACCTTTTCAACATTAAGGCCCACCTCTCTATCACGGCATGTTGCCGGGGCCTGCTCGGCCACATTAGATGATATTAAATAACCAAATGCGGACCAATGGCCTGCATCGATTTTAGATTCAGGCCCAATCAAAAGCCTTCGTGGCTTATCGGTGGTCCGCGGCCCAGTGGTTGAGAAACCCTGCTCTAGGTGATCATAGGCGATGGCAGTGGAGAGGTGTCGCCACCGCCTCCATTATGTGCATAAAGCATAGTATTGACTTGCCCTGGTGTTCATGTGATCTTCATTTTTTTATTCACAGGTGGCAGGTGCCACAGAATGTATAAACAAACAGGATACTGGGTATATGTAAACAGTCACAGTTAACATTGTTACTTTCAGCATATAGCCCTGCAACCATAAAACATGCTTTTTAGGCAATAAGAGGGGCACTAATGTTTTATTCATAAAGCACCTTCCTCAAATTCAAGGTCACAATAAACACACAACACAGGCAAAACGTTCTTTCTCTGCATTTAACCCATTCACCAAGTGAAGCAGTGGGCAAGTCACCAATGAGGGGCGCCCTTGCTCAAGGGTACCTCGGTGGTGCCACGATCAGGTGGGATTCAAACCCACAACCTTCTGTTTGCAGGGGAAACACCCTAACCACTAGGCCACCCAGCTGACAAATGACGACCAGGCAACAAAAGACAAAGTATTAGCAAGATCAACAGAAACAGATATTGTTGCCGAGGCCCCATAGCATCTCTAAGAAATGCTCAGTAATGCTGATTGGCCAGCAGTAAGTAATTAAAAAAGAGGCTGGTATCAGATGTATTGAACATGTCCCATATAGTCAACACTGGGATGTTTCATAGCAAGATGCAGTGGCAGTTTGACGCCCAATAAAGTAGCCATGTCTAGCTGTTGCCTCTTTTCGTGGATGTGTTAGATGAGAGAATGCTATTTGCAGGGGTGAAAAGAAATAATAAAAATGTTAATACAATTTTAAATTGAAGGTTTTGAAAGTCTGACCTGCTGCCCATCTTCATGATTCACCCTGACTGGAATATTGTGAATGACTGGTACCTTCCAGGCTTTTGAGGAGTGTGAAACTGTGAATATGTGGAATATCACTACAATATCAGATTGCTCCCAAACTGTCAGAAAAAAAGGGTCTAGTGCAGCTACACTGTTGTCACCCAAGATACAAACAAAGGCACAGCATGCATTTAAATACACTTTAGGTTCAAGGTTACTTGTCATCAGAAGCTGTGTACATGTGCATAATGTAAGGAGATGTTTCTCCATGGACCACAGTGCAACATAGAGCAACATTCAAAAGTGCAAGTTAAAACAGAAACAATACAGACGACACAATTAATAGACACCAGAACAATGTAACGGTAATATAATATAACAGCACAGTGTGGACTCTTTGTAAACCTTCCAGAGTGAGAAGGATTGTACTAGGAAAAACAGTACAATAAACAGACAATATCACATTGTCACAGTAGTGTGAATGGGGTGTAAATGCAAGAAAATACAATAAAAAGACAATACAACATGTAAGAATACCAGAATTAGTAATATTGCACCATACATATAATAATGCACTTAGTCAAGTGTGAAAGAGACGTAGATCTTCCAAAAATAATAATGTTGTACCATACGTATATTATTGTACAGGAAACTGTTAGCAGCTTTAAACCAAACTGAATGAGTATAAATTGCAGTTTATCAAATAGTAACAGTACATGAATGTGCAAGTGGCAGTCAACAGAAGTAAACTGCAGGTGCTACTGAAAGTCCTGTGAGTACTATGAGAGGTATTTAAAGTATAAAGTGAAGTAGTTCACTGGAACGTACTTGGTTAGACAGGGACTAGAAAGTCATGTGCATCCAGGACTCTGATGGCCTGTGGTATGAAGAGCCCAGTCTCACGAGTTTTCGTGAAGCCATCACGATACACAATCTATTCAAAAACGTGCTGTGATCACGCTTTAGGCCTTTTTTTCGTGCTAGGACAACGCTTGGCTACAAGAGTTTTTCACCATCTTTGCCTCCAGTTCATGCGAAGTTGTCTTCTGTTGTAGCCTATGAATGAACGCTTGTATGCAATATTGGGAAAATATACTACACAGTTCCCACTTAAAGGGTAACAATAATGAGTTGATTCCTTATCGTTTTTGTTTGCGTAGCGGATGAAACAGGTTAAAAGGCCGTGAGACAGGGAAAGTCCCTAACCCTAACCCTGACCCTAACTCTAACCCTAACCTTAACCCTAAACCTAACCCTAACAGCCACCAGTTAGGGCTGATACTGGCAGTGCATTAAAATACACAGGGTAGTGAAGCGTTGTCTGAGCATGAAAAAAAGCCCTAAAGCGCACGATTTAGAATACATTTTATGTTGTGATGGCTGCACAAAAAGTCGTGAGATCGGGTTTGGCATGAAATTGTTGCACAGTCGTGTGGAACCAGAGCAGAAGCTTCAAAACCATTTGCGAGATGGTAGAAGAGAGAATTGGGAACTGTCCTTCACAACGTTTCTGGCTGTGGTTTGGTAAATGTCTTTCAGGGGAAGCAGAGGGGTACTGATAATCTCTGCAGTGGGTTACAGTCTGAAACAGTGCAGTTTCCATACCAGACAGTGATGCAGCTGGAGAGCAGGCTCTCGATGGCCCTCCAGTAGAATGTGCCGCAGATTTCTGCGGGGAGGCTCATTCTCTTCAGTCTCTGCAGAAAGAGTAGATGCTGCTGAGCTCTCTGCTGTGTCTGCACAAATATTTGATCCATTTCATAATCTAACATTAAAAAAAACAAACAAACCATAAAGCCTGTAAAGATTTCCACCAGTTTTCCCAATTGTCCTTTTAATTCAATTGTTGAACCATGGGTTCAGTGTGATATTGTGTGTTGTAGAGAAATGTATTACTACAGTTTTCTTTTACAGGATTGTGACAGGGGTCACAATGGCTCCAGCACAACAATTTTACTATAGTTATTTTACTCTCCATCCAAAATGCCGAATTAACCTGCAAGTGTCTTCTAATGTCCTGGATGAGTTGCCAGTCCGGCCCATGTCAGCGTCTAGAGTTTTCTTTGGGCACTATTTTGCCTAACAATGCCCTGAATTTACCTCTCGACATAACTTCACCCTGAAACACCCTCAACAGTTCACCTGGGCAGGACACAGATACACACACAATCACAACTAAGAGCAATTTAGCACCTCAAATTCACCCTGACATATATATGTTTGGACTGTAGGAGAAAACTGGGGCTCCTGGTGGAGGCACACACCGACGCAGGGACGAGGTGCAAACTCCTCATAGAAAGGACTGTCCAGCTGGGAATCAAATTCAGAAACTTCACACTGTGAGGTGAAAGTGCTATCTACTGCAATGCCAATTTGAGTTCTTTGAACTTCTAATAAGTAATTGTGTTTTATATAACTTTGAAGTTAATTTGAAGTTTAATGAACTGCACTCTTAAAAATAGGTTCTTGGCTAGATGAGTCAGAAGGAAGATCATTCATTACAAGAGAATATTTACACTGAGGTTCCTCACACTACCTCACAAGCAGAACCTCCCTAATCAAGGGTTATTGCTACTCAAAGTCCCAAGCGGAGACTGTTACTCCTATGGCTATGGACTGGAGGCTCTCAAAGCACTACTCCAACTACTCCTTACACAGACTCCAACAAAGACTATAAGTGTTCCTACTCTTTTAGCTACAAACTGCTTACTCCAGTGATTAAGTCTGTATACTAACGCCTTTTACCGTAGGTTATCTCTATAGTGCT
>JBBIGA010000083.1:23022662-23037590 GCA_037576975.1 Alestes dentex | reverse complement strand
TCATTAGTTACAGAGACAGTCTTACAGTCATTAGTTACAGAGACAGTCTTACAGTCATTAGTTACAGGGACAGTCCTACAATCATTAGTTACAGGGACAGTCTTACAATCATTAGTTACAGGGAGAGTCCCTCCCAGCAACTGAGGAAGTGTCTTGCTCAAAGACATAGTGGTAGAAAGTGCGGGGGATTTGAACCTGCAACTTTGTGGTCATCAGTTTCACAAACAAGTGTTTACCCACTAGGCTACTATCACCTCCTGGTGCATCCTTAATAAACCCCATAAATCGAGGGCCTTTCTGAGTATTCGATCTGTACTTGGTTACATGTAAACCTTAAATTAGTAATTGAGACATGACTGTTTCACAAGTACAGAGAGGAACACATTGAGAAACACCCTGAGGTTCCAGCTGCCATGAAGTCAGCAGGTGTAGCGCCCCCTGTTTCCATCTTTCCTTTGACCAACGTGCTTTAGTATGCTGAGAGTGTAGAAATGGGTCATATTTACCAAAGCTGTTACAGTAGCTTTGATGGTTGACGACAGCACATTCAAGAACACACTCCTGTTTCGGAATATAGTAAAGCTTTAAAACATCACACAATACCTCTTCAGGCCTGGCGGATATTGCAGATATTTTTAACTCCAGGTTTGATAGAGCAAGCCTTGAGCCAGCTCTTTTTCTACGGCTCCAGACTCTAACACAGAACTTTCCAAAGTGTTTACAGGAGTAAACGTACCTGTGCCGGCGTCACGCACACACCGCCTGCAGCCTTTCATGAACACGCCGCGTTGTTCACACATCTCTGTGAAGTGGCTAAGGCGCATGCGACTTCAATGTAAATGTGATCTCAGCCTTCACAGCACAGCAGCGACAACAGAGAAGAAGAAGGGGGGAAAAAAAATTCAGCATTTATTTAGGAATCAGTGTTCTTACTGAGATTGCCATCCAGCGGGCTCTCATGAAATATGTATATATCCTTCCCCAGATCCAAAAATATGATTTGGATCTGTTTATTCCAGTGTTCCATTCCCCCAGATAGCAAATGTTGCAGAGAATATACAAATCCCATCAGCTGAAAGCACGATGCTTTCCTATTACAGAAGATAACTAGGAATGATCATTTGCAATACATGTGTATGCACGCACATCCAGTTACCATCATAACAAAACCTGTGTTATTGTATAGGAGGAAAAAAATAATCTTAACTCTAGCGTTTGCTACCTAAAAAGTGGTTGTATTATTTTTTATGTGCAAATATATATACACACACACAATTTATGGACAAAAGTATTGGGGCGCCTGACCAACAAGGACTTTAATGATATTGCATTCAAATACATAGACTTTGAAAGTCTTTCCACAAGATTTTGGAGTTTCTCTGGGAATTTGTGTCCATTCGTTCTGTAGCGCATTTATGAGTTTAGGCACTGATGATGGATGAGAAGGTCTGGATCACAATCTCCGTTCCAGTTCATCCCAAAGGCGCTGGATGGGGTTGAGGTCAGGACTCTGTGTGGACCAGTCGAGTTCTTCCACACTGAACTCCTCCAGCCACGTCTTTATGGAGCTCGCTTTGTGTACTGGGACACAGTCATGCTGGAACAGAAAAGGTTATTCCACAAACTGGGTCCACAATTGGTCTGCTGAAGCATTAAGTTTGTCCTTCACTGGAAGTAAGAGGCCACCTGAATTAAAAAAAAAAAAAGAGGTGTGTCCCAATACATTTGTCATTATTATTGCAAACATATGAACAGTAATTGTTTGGATAGTCAATGTTGGACCTCCTTGAATGTAGGAAGATACAGGTCCTGAGGTTTTTTTTTTGTTTGTTAATATTTACTTATTGTTATCAGTCTTCCTATTGTTAACAATACACTGCAATCTTGACCAGGCAGCATGATGTTGCCATTCGCTCAGTTTATCTACACGTACACTGTATTAAATTCAATACAAATTATTCCAGTGGTGAGTCTGAATTTCCTCCCCCATACCCAGAGTTCAGCACCTCGCTTACATAATATCAAGAATAAAATAAGGCCATTTTTAAATCAGTGCATCTGTCTGCAAAATTCTATGTATTTATGAAGCTTCCCACCTCTGTTGTGGGCGAGAGAGCAAGCAGGTGAAATAGAGACGGGCGAGCAGAAGAGAAAGTTTATTTGCGGTAGTAATTTAGCTGTGATTGGTCTGGTATTGTTTTGCATGAGGCCGCGGTATTTCCCTATGGAGTCTCCCGCAATGAGCAGAGGACAAACCAGCCCTGTGCCACTCACTGACCGTAAACGCAAGTCTGCAGAGCCCCAATACGACTCTAATGAGAACACGTGCTGTGACCTTCGCCGTACAAATACAAACTCAAACCAGCCTGACCAGCCGACTGTAGGCCGAGGGAAATATTGCAAAATGATGGCATCACAATACCCGAGACAAGAGATGGTCCCAGGAGGTGGTCGTGGGTAATTCAAAGGATGGGCTTACCCAGGATAAAGCCCAGGGGAGCCTGGTGAATTCAGGGACTCGGTCTGGCCAGTTTTGTTTGTTCGTTTGTTTGTTATTTCATGAGGTTTCTTCTTCTTCCACCCACTCAAACGCACGCATTAATAATGATCTTTGATGTATTGGATGCGACTGACTTGAGGTATTAGAACAAACAAAGTATAAGAGAAGAGTTTGATGAAAGACTCCACTTATTTAATTGTTTATTTAAAAAAAAAAAAAAGGCTGGTGTTGATTGACTGACATTTTAAGAACTGGGACAATTAAGGACAATATTCAATGCAAACAAGATGCTTTTTCGCAGTTTGTTTAAAGAAAATTTAGTGTACATAAAATAAAAACAATAATAACAAATATAATCATATTCATAATAATTACAGGACAAGTAATAGACCATACCATGATCTGGGTTGTTTCTGGTGCAGCGGTTTTACTGAAACTATGAAACTAGAGGCCTTCAACCTCATGCAGCAGATAATAGCGATGCAAGCCCTCGTTTAAAGTTTATATTTTGCATTTGAAAACCTCCATTTAAAACAGAGCGTGTGGATGATAACATGAATTGCAAACTGAGGCCGCATCATGGCATATTCAGCACCGTATCGTCACACTTGTACATCCGATCCTGAGACTTTAAACTGTGTTGTTCTGATCGTAAATAGTCTCTCTACATGTGTTTGAGATTCACGCCTCTATCTAGCCAGTGTGTCTGCTGCCGCTGTTGAAACAGAAGTCTCTCAAAGGCACATCTTTTGAGACCTTAATGCTAATATACTTGGTTTTAATGGTCATGGGGGAAAAAAAATGACAAAACTGGCCGCCGTGGTTAAATCAAGCAGAATATATAATCAGCCGCATTCGGAATGCCTCTACCTGCTTTTTGGGTGGCCCTCTCTCAAATGCAGAGGCGAGAGGGAGAGAAGCACATTTTGCATTTAACCAATAAACTGAGCATTTGGGCTCGCGCGCTGGTTTCGTACCTCATGCATGAATAGAGCACTTCCGTGCCTAAATCTGACACAAACGGCTTACTACATCTGGCCTAGAGTCTCTTCACAAACTCCGCATTTAAGCAAATAATGTTCGAGGTGAAATAAATCGCGACCAGGCTTGCAACATTAGGTGAAGTGAAAACAGGCCATTAGCTTGAGACTGGCTGGTGGAACTGTGCATACCTTCATTAAAAAAACGAGGTTTCTGCTAATTGTTACTCAGATGAGCAGGAAGGTCAAAGGAAGGTGGTTTAAGTTAAGTTAAGATTCGTCGTATTGTTACATGCAAAATTCAATAATGAATTCAAAAGTAGTGCATTGCTCAATTTTAATTTTAAAGTACTGCTATATGAACAAAAGTGCAATAACATTTGTTTTACAAACACTTTAAACAAATAAGGAGCTTTTTATCAGCAGGGTTCCCTTTAACACAGTCACACAGTTACAGTGCAAATATTTCTGTAAATCTCAACTTAAACATTAATGTAATCAAATCAAATATAAAACCAAAACTATGTGCCCCTGTAGAGCATTCAGGTTTTATCTAGTTTGTTATAGAAAAATGAGTTCCCCTCAAAATCCAGAGCATGGGGGTGGAACCATTGTTCTGAATAAACAGCCGAGACGTAGAGCGCTGCGGCAAAAAGTTCATTCACGTTTCACTATTGATTTTTATGTGGATGTTTGAGTCATTTTAGGGTACAGGTTCATTCACACTAAACACAGACACGAGTCACTTACCCACACAAATGAGAACCATTTGAAAAGCCAGATCTGAGCAAACAAATCAGCACTGAGCAAAAAGGCTTGTAATGTGAACGTTGATTTAGGTTTATGTAAGGGGGGACAGAAATGTAGTCCAGTAACAGAGGATTGTTGCCAATGTTACAGAGCAAAACCAGAAGACTGAAAATGGTTAGAAACAGGAAATACCAACATAAACTGGAAAACTAGGAGAAAAAAAAGGAGAAATGCAAACTGCATATGCATATGTTTTATATATATATATATATGTAGCTTCATAATTTTTGAAACTTTACACAGGTGGGAGCTATCAAGGACCAGATTAGAACTGAAGCTGGTGTGGACCAATCTCAAATGGAAAAAATTCCATGTAAAACACTTTCTGGCTTTGTATTTAGCAAAGAAACGGATTTCTGTTTCCTGCTCCTGCCAGCACACTACTGTTTTTACCACAGCTGCATTTCAGGCGCTGTCCACATCTATTAGTTGACTAGTCTATGCAACTCCTACGAGGTTTACAGATCTTAGCTTGGTTTGTCAGGCTGGCATGATTACATCAAAAAGAACACTACTGATCTAGAGCCAGCTTCTATCAGTGTATATTTTTATATTATACATTCTAAATCAGGCAGCCCACTCTGAAAGCAGTCCAAGCGGAGAGTGATTTTACAATAATTACCAACCACAGGAGCATACGTTACCACTAGCTACAGAAGGCCTCTCTACTGGAAGCTCAGGCTTGGCTAAATGTCAGCAGCTGCTCCATCTTTTAAAGGGTGGGGGTGTGTGTTATGCTGGAAAAGTCCACAACCCTGGCAAACCTCAATTTTCTCCGTGTTTTGCATAACTAATTTAACTTAATTAGGCCGGGCTCATGGCGGAGGCATAAATCGATTGTTAATTACAGCTGGAATTGGATGGGGTGGCAGAGAGGGTTGTATTTATAGACAAGGGAATAGCATGGGCACCGCGATGGGAGGCATGCATTATCCTCTAAAGTATTTTAATTTCAACATTTATCCTGGCTGTGTGTGCCACATAGCTACGGATAGAGAAGGAATGGCTTGCTGTCGCGTAAGTGTGTGTGTGTGTGTGTGTGTGTGGGCGGATGTTCCTAATAATGTGATATGAAACCTATTGGTGCTTATTGCCTCACCATTCTGTTATCATTTCACGTCACTGAGCTTTGTGTCTTGTGCATGTCTAAGTGTGATAGTCTGGGTGTGCACAGTCTAAGTGTATGTGTGTGTGTGTGTGTGTGTGTGTGTGTGTGTGTGACACTGATTGCAGCCAAAGCCTGGTCTGACATTTTGATTTGCAAGGCTCAGAGAGGAGTTGATAGCTACTCTGTGTTTGTTCATCGCGGGCTTAAATCCCCAGCCAAAGCCAGTGTCAGATAAAGACACACATGCACTCGCACATGCGCGGGACCAACCCGACAGTGTACACACCAACAGCTGTTCTGCGTTTTCACATGTGGTTTTAACCACTGTGCTCTGACTGCACAGACACAATAAAAGTAAGGGGGCGGGGGCAGAGAGAGGGAAACAGGCAGAGAGAGAAAAGAGGAGTACGAGAGAGAGAGGAGAGGGGGTAGAGTGAGAAAGACAAACAGAGAGAAGAAGAGATAATGGGGAGGAGAGAGAGGGTGAGAGAGAAGGGAGAGAGACAGAGAGAGGGAGAGGATGGAGGAGGAGAAAAGGGGAGTGCGAGAGAGAGAAGAGAGAGAGTACAGTGATAAAGAGAAAAAGAGAGAGGAGACAAATGAGAGAAAAAAGGGGAGGAGAGAGTGGGTGAGAGATGGGAGAGAGAGAAAGAGAGAGAGACAAAAAGAGGGAGACTGTGGAGAAGGAGAAAAGGAGACTGCAAGAGAGAGAGAAGGAGAGGGGGTAGAGTGAGAAAGAGAAACAGAAGGAGGAAGTAGAGACAAAGGGGGGGAGAAGGAGAGAAAAATGTGGAGAAGAGAGTGGGTGAAAGAGAAGGAGAGAGAGACAGAGAGAAGGAGAGGATGGAGAAGGAGAAAAGGAGAGTGCGAGAGAGAGAAGGAGAGGGGGTAGAGTGAGATTGAGAAACAGACAGAGGAAGAGACAAAGGGGGGGAGGAGGGAAAAAGGGGTAGGAGAGGGAAGTAGAGAGTGGGTGAGAGAGAAGGAGAGAGAGAGGTGAGGAGAAGGAGAGAATAAGAGTGTGCAAAAGAAGGAGGGGGAAGGAGAGAGAAGGAGAGCAGAGTAGAGAGAAACTGAGATAATGAAGAAGAGGGGAGGGGAAAAAGAGAGAGGAGAGAGAGAGAGAGAGAGAGAGAGAGAGTGAAAGAGCGAAAGAGAGAGAGAGAGAGAGAGAGAGAGAGAGAGAGAGAGAGAGAGAGAGAAACAGATCTCTCACATTTTGTAAGTGTTCTTGTAAGTCGAAGCAGAACTCATACATACTGTATGTACACTGGATGGATTCTTCTACTTAGCAAACCTTCCTTTTAGCCAGTAGAAAAGCTCTGAGTAGGCTATATTATGCGCCATAGGCTCGATTTCCAGTCGACTCACTATCTGACATCAGCTGTCTCTTCTTCTCATGGATATTTCAAGTGGTCTGTCACTTTATTTACACATCCCATCTGCACAGGCCAGAAACCATAAGATAGACACCATAGCACACCGAGCACTGTCACTCAAACACTTGGCTGCGAGAGGTCCCAGGAACCACAAAGTTCAGCTCCACACTCACTCTGCGGCACATCCAGACACTGACAGCCTTTTTTGCATATTTGTACAGTGTATACTGACATATTATACAATACATCTTAACATACCACTTTTACTGACAGCAAAAAATATATAATTTAGGAAGTTCAAGGGTCTGCATGGAACAGACTTTACACATTTTAATGCATGATCACCACGTTTATGAAACTGTTAATTTGTTAATAAATAGAATATAACATGTCTAAAAGTTTGCAAACCCTGTCATTTCATCCACAGTTTTGTTTTTGTTGTTTTGTAAGTTTTTCTTATGGGACTCATTAGGCCACCATTAAAGTGAGTTGCAGGCAAGTCCCGAGTATAATAAATTATGTGACCCTCTAAAATCTCTAAGGGTTTTATATTTACACTCACGGGCTAATCTGAGCAGTTAAGTGAGGATATAAAATGAAAGATAACTGACTTACACAAAGCTAGACAAGACTACAAAGATCTAAACATTTTCTGCTTCTAATTTTCACTGTCTGAACAAATTGGAATCAAAGTGTAAAGTGCCCATTTTTGCCATGCATTAACACACCACAGCATAGACTGTGAACAGTGTGAAATTCTTTCTCTGCATTCAACCCATTCACCGAGTGAAGCAGTGGGCCACTGGTACCACAGTGGTGGCAGTCCTGGGATTCAAACCCACAACCTTCTGATCACAGGGGCAACTCCCTAACCAGCAGACCACCAGCTCTCATTAAGAAATGGAAGTGAAGGAGGCCTGGAAAACCAAGAAAACCCTTTGAAAAATAACAGCTCATAGTGATATTGCGTTATTACCTTCTGACGTCACGTCAAGGTGACATTAACTCTTATTTCAATACAAAAGTCAGCGTCCATTAACTCTTCTTTCAATTCAAAAGAAGATGAAAATGGGCATTTCAGTAAAAGGTGACATTAACTCTTCTTTCAATACAAAAGAAGATGAAAAGGGGCATTTCAGTAAAATAATTTTGCCAGTTGTAAAGCATCTATGCATTAGATCCCTTATGATTTGGTTGTGTGACAGCAAGTTAATGGGAATGTCGTGGGGACAGAGGGAGGGAAGAAGATCATGCCCTGCAGTCAGTGAGGAACATTTGAATGATAATGATCCAAAGCATGCATCAAAATCAAGCTTGAAGTACTTGAAGAAACAATTAAGCTTTTGACATGGCCTTCATCATCCCCAGATCTGAATATTATTGAAAATCTGTCTTTAGATACTAAAGGTGCAATGAACATTTCGAAACCAGAAGTGCTCCGAGGAAAATGTTTAATTCAGTAGAAAGAAAGAAAAACTGTTGCGGGCTCCAAGAAATGTCTGGAGGCTGGTTTTCAGCCGAAGGGGTTCTAAGTATGTATTAACTGAGAACGTATCCAGATTTATGCACATGCTACATGTTATTTATATTTATTTATCTACTAATATACGACATTCAGCAAAGGGATAATAAATGTGCCTTATAAACTGCAGAAATACGTCCGATTTTGATGTTACTGAAACCTGTGATCTGACCAAGAGTGCAATTGTCTGTTGCTTATTCATTTGTGATGTTTTCATGTCAGTGGAATTTTTCAGCATGGTGAAACTTTTTCCTTTATCTTAACTTAGGCACTGTGGACTAGCATGTGTGCTAAACATTTAGCAAACCTGGCTGTGCGAAGTAACGTTGTGCCTCCTTGACCTCCATTTCAACAAAAAGCAAAGCATAAAAGCGCATAAAAGCCAATTCCCCAGGGCAAGGAAAAAGTGACACATTGCTAATTTCCTAGACCTCTCATGTTCCTTGCCTTGCTTTTGCACTTCAAAACAAGCACTCAGGCTTTGTGTTAGCTTTGCTAGCATTGGTTATTCCTTAGCTGTCAGCTCAGGAAGTTGTCACATTCCAGATCAGTGCTTTGAAACCACCACGGTAAAGAGTGTGACAGTTCAGGGGCTCCGAGTGACGTTGTTAGCACTGCTGGCGCTGCGGTGGGAAAGAGAAACATAACAGCTGATCAAATATTTAGACTAACTATAAGCCACAGAGACACATATGTGGAAAAAAAAAAAGTGGTCTATGCAAGGCTGCTGCTGTAATTTTAGTTTGTCTGGCAGCAACAGAGCAGGTATCTGGGTAAATGAGGTGATCTCCCACCAAGTTTTCTGGCTCTATATGATGAGTTTAGGGGGAGAAGATCCAGATCAGGGCAAAAGGGCAAGGCCCACCTGGAGGCAGCAGCATGACTAGCCTCCGCATGGAGGCTTATCACTTGTCATTTCTTCATCTCAGGCTAACTTTGAATTCCCATCCCAGGGCAAGTCTCAGACTAAAGGGCAAGAACATCTCTGTCTCTCTGTCTCTCTGTCTCTCTGTCTCTCTCTCTCTCTGTCTTTCTCTCTCTCTCTCTCTCTCTCTCTCTCTCTCTCTCTCCTCTCTCTCTCTCTCTCTCTCTCTCTCTCTCTCTCCAGACTCTCCTGTAACACACGACAGGAGGTTCTTGTCAGTTACAATCGATTCCTGTGACAGAAAAACTGTTGGTTTATGGGTTGTTTATGGGTGAGGAACTCCTCTACACACTAATGGGTTTTGATGTCTTTACTCAGTGTTTCTGTAAAATCTGATTTCAACAAATATGAGCAGTGTAAAACGGTCTAAACCCAGTGTTTGTTCTACACGCTCGCCGTTTGCTGTTCTTTCTCTCGGCCGCTCTCTGGAGCCCATTCCTCTGCTTGTGGGCGGAGACAAACCTGAAAGTTCTCCAAGGTTCAAAGATCTTGTGTTTTTTCATTGGTTTCTAAGACCTAATATAAAAGAAATCGTGGCATTTTTTTCCTTTATAGGCATTTGTGTGTGACACCATTTTTTTTAAAACCCAGTAGCGGTTATTGCAGGTTTTTTAAATTACAATAACTTAGGTTCCACGTGACATAGGAACACCAAACAAAGCTCAGCGTGACATCTGACACCTCGAGCATCAACACAAACAGGGGCATAATTTACCATTTGTTATGTTGCCGGTACTGATCCATGCTGTTCATGTTCTAAGAGCTACAGATGCTCTCCATAGGTGATCCACACCATGTCCAAGAATGTTTGACCACAGTCCAACTAGTATTCAGCTGGACTAGAGCAGGGTTTGCATCTAGCAGGATCGCTAATTGTGCCCAGGTAGGGAACTCAAACTCAACTGTCCCGTTTAATATTGGTCTAAAGCAGAGGCTCAGTGTTTGCTGGAAATTTTAGATGATGAAAGAATACAGGAACAACTGGATACAGCACACAAGAACGGAGATATTTGGTACAATTCATGCTAATAGACTAAAGAACTGTTGGACAAAGAACCATGTCGTGACAAGCCGAAAAAACTGCAGCTTCATTGTCTGAAGATCTCCACATACACTCTACACATTTGGCGGCTCACCGGATGAAAAGCATGAATCAGAGAATAACATGATGTGTGTTTGGATCGGGAACACTGAGCCTAATGTTGCTGCCTTTGTAAAAGTTTGGGTCAGCATATATAACTTGTCCTGAAAGGCTTATGTAGGTGTGATGTCGCCTCACGAA
The DNA here is from genome assembly GCA_037576975.1 of Alestes dentex. Lineage (NCBI taxonomy): Eukaryota > Metazoa > Chordata > Actinopteri > Characiformes > Alestidae > Alestes > Alestes dentex. The sequence goes on along the minus strand of JBBIGA010000083.1, from coordinate 23,027,084 downwards.
TGCTGCCCTTCATTTAAGTGTTACCAAAAAAATCCCTCTCCATTCAGTCATATTGGGCTTAAAGATTTATACATAGCTTCTCAACAAAGAACCGACAGAGAGGTCACCTTTGAAGGAACTCATACAAAGCATGTAATGACGCATAAAGTGCTACAAGGCAATCAGAACGGAACGTGGAAAGAAACAGCAGGATGATTCATTAGATTCATAAGGTGACCATGAGCAGTGTCCATTTGTAAGATTTTCCTATTGAGCCACCACTTTCCAAAGAACATTTTGTGTATTTCACGAAAACACAAAAGGATTTTTTTTTGTTTGTTTGTTTGAAGAAAGCGACAAAGGCATGCTGTGGCCACTCGATCCAAACCTGGACCTTAAAATAGCGTCTCTCTCCAACATGGATTACTTTGGTCTCAAATGTTGGTCTCAGTAGTCAATAACGTCCAGCCGGGATCCGTGTTGCCTGTCAGTGCATTTGCCAAAGCATTTGGTTACACCAGTGTTACATCACTACTGAATGCATCTGTGTACTGAGACTGCTGCTGCTGCCTTCTCACCATTTATAGACCTCCACAAGGTCATGCCTGCTCGAGTCGCCTTTCTGATATCCTCGCCAATCTAAAATGGATCAAAGCACTGCAGGATATTCCAAAAATAAAAGTTATTTCATGGGGAAAAGACAAAAGGAGCTTTTTTTTTTTCGGATCAGATTTTCGGCTTCCTTCCTTTGACGTTATTGAATCTGATCACTCACAGACAGCGTGACGCATATAGTTCTGAGAGGCAGGCACGCTCTTAAGTTAATCTGTTATTCCTCATCGAAAATAAGGATGTACGGAATTAGCTGCTCTATTCTCTGAAATGAAGTATTGACCAGAACACGTTCCAGACTTTCTTTGAAATTAGTGGACAGCGTCAACACATAGGGTGTTCAGTTCAAAACGAACGAGGGAGAATATGCCAGCCGTGCACAAAAAAAAAAAAAAAAACAAATTAATAAATAAAAAAAAAGATCAATAACGAGAAATGATTTAACACAAAACCAAAGATTTCCAGGTTTTCCTACCATCTGACATCATCTGAAGGAGTGTGAACGCAGACAGACAAGGCTGCGTCCACGACTAGAGTTATGGATCTGAAAGACGTGATCAGAGGTTCTGCCATTAAGAAAGGGAACATTTCAGTCAATGTGAAAGTAAATCGAAAGCCCATGGCAGTGATATTCCCATAGCTAGGGCATGACGCAAAGTAGAGTAAAATCTATATAGTGACGAGCCTAGAGTGGTTTATGGCTGTTTTTTGAAATTTTCTTTTTCTCTCGTGAATCAAAAAATTCTGAATAAAAAAAAAAAAAGATCTGGGAGAATATTTTCCCAAACATTTTTGCATTTTTTGTGATTCTCAACATGACTGGAAGGTCATCCATCATGCTTATCTGTCGTGTCTACTATATGTCTACTATATGTTTTGTTTTTTTATTCTCCTTTCCACACCTGAATTTGGCACCTCTTCTCCTACAGCTTTTTGAAATATGAGCATGGTTCCAATGTCAAAACATCTGTAAAATCCCCTTCAGAGCACATATACTGTACACAGGTAATCTGTCAGATGATCAAGGGCCAAATATTGATAGTTAATTATAAAAAAAAAAAGAGTGAGAGTGAGTATGGTCAAGACACCTTTAAAAGTGTGCCAGAGAGAGAGAGAGAGACTGAGACTGTGACGTCATGGGTATGGGGGCAAAAAGTGATAAAACCCAAATGCGGAGAAAATAATGCAGAGCAAAACACAACACACTCAAACAGACTTCTAGACATTAAAGCTCAGGTCAGTTATATATATATATATATATAAAAAAGACACGTGTCACTGTTTGTTGTACTGTAATAAAAAAAATAAGCATTTTGTGAACCCCACTATGTACGCCTTTAGGCATCCTCACCCATAAATGACTTGGTAAGAGCTGCGGTAAGGATTTGACTGCGTTTAGTCACAAGAGCTTTAGTGAGTGTTGGATGACTAGTTCTGGCCACACTCATCCCAAAGATTGGACTGGATGGAGTTCCATCGTTCTAGTTCCACATTCTAGTTCCACAGGTGGCTTCAAATTTATCTTCAACAACGGTTAGCATCGGGCGGGGTGACCTTAGGTTCATGTGTGGGTCCTCCACAGCAGCCTATTCTATTTTAGCATGCTTTTCTATGGAGATCATTCAAGTTGTGTGTGTATCACTTGCTTCAGCAATGGGAGCACCTTAAACAGGAGAACTCACTAAGTACAGAAGATACTTCAAGATACTTCTGATGCTGAAAAAGATTACCATGTAAAAAAAAATAAAAAAAATACCACATCATTTCAGAATATACAGTAGGGAGAGTCAGCCTGGTTTTCGAGCAGAATCAAATACAATTTTCTATGGTCAATTAAATGTTGGCACTCCAAGTTTATTTCTGGGTGGGATTCAAGGGTTCAAGTACTTGTTCAGTTGCATCAATTTTGGTGTAAATTACCTTCGCTGTCCATAAGTGAGTCACCCATGTGAAACTGACCTGCAGTGTCACTGCACATGAGTTTGTATATTAAACCGACTGATTAGAAACGATTAGCTGGGAAGAGGCAGTGCTGTCAACTTAGAGAAGTTAAACGTCAGAATCAATAAAATCATCTTTCCCACATTCACAGGAAAGGACAGTCAATTTTAGGCCATGTTTTGCACTCAGACATTTTAAATGTAGCTGTTACAGTTCAGCTCCAGGGATGAAAGAGTACAACTACTGAGAGGTGCCTAGAATCCGACACCCTTTATCAAATGTTTTGTTGGTTTTCTACGTGAAATGGGTCTCTGTCCTCTAGAGTGAACACATCTAAGCTCATTTTAACACACAAGTACTGTTTGTTTACTGAATTTTATATATCATGTAACCTTATTATTCACATAAATGTGTGTTGTTCAAAAGACACATTTCTTCCAATATGGGAAATAAATCTAAATTCAAAAGTACAATTTGTAGAAAATGCCATGTTTAACTTACCCACGTCATCTGACATGGGACATCATTGCCAGTGGCAACAAACGCATGGTGTAATCTGATGTACACTCTCACTCATAGCTTATTGAAACAAGAAATTATGTCTCAAGTGTGTATTTAAAATGTTCAATTGACCTTATATTGATGGACATAAATAGAAGAGAAAATATGTCATTATAAAATCAAATCGAAGAAAAGCCACATCGACGAATACGAGTCTGTTTTGAGGGCAAAAAAAAAAAAAAAAAAAACATGCTTAGTGTTTTTGAATAGAAAAAACAAAAAGCTGTCTTGAATCTGTCAACACAATGTCAATGAAATGTAAATGTAACTAATTACACTATATACCCTTATTTTACTTCAATATATTCATAACAGTAGATCAAAGCAACAATAAAGATTCTTGACTGGGGCTTAAGAAGAGTTAGTTCTAAAAATATTCAGACTTTAAATGTGAACACTAAGAATATGTGTACAATAAGAATAACGTGATTTCACCAACCTGATCTTCTAAACATATCTGCTAGTGACATTACCTAGTACAAAAAGAAAACCTGTATATATTTCGTACAAACCTTTTTATTAAGCAAAGGGAGACATAAAATACACCAGGCATTTTATTGCTGACAGCGACGGCAACCATGTGTCAAATCCAGTGCCAGAAATACAACCTATGCCACCTTCAATTTCATATAACAATTCAGTCATTTGGAGACGTGTGCAGGGTGCTGTCCCGCTAAAGACATCTTTGGTATTTGACCTTTTCATCACTGGAGTGTTTTGAAATTTCTGAAGTACCTGCTGGAGCCTTATGGCCTATGCAGAGACGGATTCAGGCTAAGAGTGTCAGAGGCAAAGAGGACAGAATAGGAAAAAGGAGAGGTGGAAAAAAAAAAAAAATGAGGGCAAGAGAGAGAACTAAGAAAAGGCGGAAAATAAGAGTGCTCCGAAAGGAAGCGTGCACCGGCCGTGAAAGACCTAGCAATATACCCGCAGCAATTTCACTGGTGAAGGAAAGCAACGCTCCCAGCGAGAAAAGTGCGCTTGCTGATTTTATAGACGACATACAGAGTGCCTCAGCTAACCTTCGAGAGCTGCAAAAAATATATAAATAAATATCAAAAGCAGCAGGATCCGGACACAAAAAGTGCAATGGAGGGGGTGATATAATGGAAATATAGATTGAAACCAAATCCGTGGCACTTAACCAGCATTTGACCACTGATGAAAAACGTAGAACCTCCAAGAAGATTACCCTGATACCAAGCTACAGCTCCGGCAAAAAAAAGAAAAGTAAGAGACCGCTGCAATTTAGTTTGAAATCAGCATCTCTATGAGTATGACAACCATTCCATGCCAGTGTCTGTTAAATTCCTACACAAGCACCTCATT
>JBBIGA010000083.1:22993662-23007350 GCA_037576975.1 Alestes dentex | reverse complement strand
GGAGAAAAGATCTGAAACTAAACCTGGTGAAATGGTGTTTATCCACTATGCTGTCCAACCAACTGCCCATCAGTATCAGATCTGGACCAACGGAAGCTTCAGAAGCTGCTAAATGCCTTCTTTTAAATACCTGCACTTCTACTCAATCTTTTATTGATTTCCCATGTACTCTTATTTCCTCTTATTTTATTTTACTCTACTCCTGTAAAACACGTTTAATGACCTTTGTGTATTATCATGTGCTATAAAAATAAATCGGACTTGACTTGCAACTAGTTCAGCATCGACTTGCATCTAGAAACCCAGAAAACACAAAGGTTCATTGGTCATTTTGGACAGGGAATAAAATATTTATGTTGTAGACATCATGAAGATTGGTTACTTTCACCTCTGTATAGAAACCTGAGTAGGTACGTTTCTGTACGTTGCCTTATATTACATCAGTGCCCTGAAAGACTTTGTTCGCATCTCAGGGTTTGAGCAGATTGAAAAATTGGTGGAATTTCCTTTTAAATGTCATGTGTCTTGGATTTCATTTACACTTCCAGTCAAGATGTGTCCCCAGTATAACCAGATAAAATCCAATTTTACTTTTTCAATGAAGGCTTTTCTGCTAGCAAGGCTGTATGCGGATAAAGAAAATGCATTCCATTTACTCTTGTGCTGAATGTGGTCAAGCTCTGTCACCGACCACCCCAATGTGGATTGAGTGATCTGATCACAGACTGATCAGACTGTGTGCTCTGTGTTTACACATGGCTTCAATAGAAGGTCTAGTGAAATCTGAACAGCATCTAACCACCAAAAGTGCAGGTTTTGCAAAGTTTAACAGGCTCTGTGTTAGTTTATATAACCAACGTGTCATAACTGATTCTCACATGATCAGTTTTCAACTTTTCTTCATCCCTTACAGGCTTTTTTTTGTTACTGTGCCTTTAAGACTAACACATTTAAATGATCTCTGTTCTTATTGGCTGCCGTGGATTGCGAAGGGTGCGAGTTTTTGCAGTCATAACCGATTCTCCCATGACCTTTCTACAATTTCTCTTTGTGTCTTACAATTAAGCAGGCTTTTTTTGGTGCAGTGCCTTCCAGACTAATACGTTTTAATGATCTCTGTTCTTATTGGCTGATGCGTATACTTTTTCACTTTTCACCCCCAAATAGTAGTGTGGTAGTTGTAGTAGTCGTAGATTTTTAAAACATCAGTGAGAGTGGGCGGGGCTAAACTGCTGTCGGACGAGTAGACGGAAACATGCGAATGCATTCGTTTTTGTGACATCACAAAAAGTATGCATTCAAAACGAGCTGTTTTTTTTTAATATACGGACTCTATATTGAAAGGGACGTTAAAGGTGTGTTTTTGAACGTTAAGGGTCTGCACATCTCTGATAAAAGAAACAGATTTAGAGACCTATCCAACGGTGCCAGTTTACTGAGGTGCTCCACCCCTGGTAGTCACATTCGTCTCCCCACTCGTCTCCCGCCCGTGTCACATATCCGCAGTGAAGCGGCCCAGACTTCCGGAATGTTGCCTCATTCCGTCAGGGGCTTATCCTCCAAGCCCAGAGAATTACGAAGCAGAAAGACCCGCTGTTTGAGATTGATAAAGCCAGCAGGACCGCATTTCCCAGCAGGCTCTGGGGCTTATCTGTGTGGGCAGTCTGGAGCGATGGCCCACAATGCCATGCTCTGAGGAGCAGAGCTGTCCTCCGAGCCCGGGACTGGTGTCGCTCTTAACAAAGCCCAGGGCAGAAGCATCGGGGAGTTGAGCAGGCGCAGCTCTTTATACGACATCTTTTTCTAGCATTTTTGTACCGGTTTGTCCAAAGCAGACAGCCTGTCTGTGCAGATCCAAAAGACGCATTCTACTTTAAAGAGCCCATCAGAAGAGTTTAATATAGTGTGTCCATAGCCACAGTGCTCAGTCCATATACTCAATCCATATATGGAAACTAAACTGCAAAACATCTCACTGAAATGAATTGTGTGTGTGATGTCACAAAAATGTGCTTACATATATTCATCCACTCAGACTCCGGCAGATACAGCTTTGTACATTCAATCCAAAGTTAGAAGGAGCGTTACAGCCTGGACTGCTTTTTAAAGCCCAGGACAGGCCGCCCAGCAGTGATTTTATACACATCAATCTTAAAGGCACAGTAAGAAAAAAGGTCAAATGTGAAGTAGCCCCTTATAGTCACGTGTGAACACACCACACCACACCACACCACACAGGGTGAAATTCACTCTGCATTTGACCCTATCGCCAAGGGAAGCAGGGGGCTGCCCCCAACGAGGGGCGCCTGGGGAGCAGTGTGTGGGGATGGTCTCTTGCTCAAGGGAACCTCAGTGGTGCCACTAGCAGTCCTTGGATTCGAACCCACGACCTTCTGGTCATGGGGGCAACTCCCTAACCACCAGACCACCAGTTGCCCCAAAATATCGGAAGAGCAAACACCGAAGGAACAAAAAAAATGACATGGCTATGAATGTTTGGTCGTCACATGTTATCCCTGTGGTAACTTTTCTGACACCTGCTTAAAAACCCAGCATCTCATTGTAAAGGATTGAGAGAGGCTGGAAATTATGAATGAGTTTTTGGTAAATAAATACACCTCCCTGCTAAATGGTTGGATAAAAATTTAGATGAATGCTAAAACCAGCATAAGGGATGGTATGATCACAGGCTGATTAAAACTGGTTGTAACTATTTTGGGGTGATCTGTAGAAGCCTGCCAGATCTTGCTTATGTCTAAATAAATAAATAAACAAACATGATTCTGTAGTAATGAGTTATAAGTTGTTGAAAGGCTGACTTTAATGTTAATTTTTGTTCCTTATTTACTATGCAGTCGATATGAAACACCAGTTGGCAGGTGAGCCCATTAGTATTCATACTGTATTGCGTTTCTCCCACATATAAAAAGAAGCAAAAAAAGACCATCAGGTTATCATTTCAGGTGCAAGTGTAAGTTAAATCAGAGAGTGAGTGTGTCTGCGTGTGTGTGCGCGATTATTATTCAGGTGCAAGTGTATGTTAAAGCGGTGTGTGTGTGTGTGTGTGTGTGTGTGTGCGCGCACACATACAAAACATGAATGTAGCCTCACAGCACTACATTTAAACATTTGAGAGCTGCACATATTTACACTCCAAACTCTACATTACGGTAAACATATAGATGAACCGCAGTAACCAATACTATATAATATGTATGTAATAAGCAATTTGTTTTACTGTGTGGCCGTGAGAGTATGCATTAATTTATCAAAAGTTGTTTTTTTTTTCCCCCCTCACACTATTACCCATACTCTCTTGTAAGGGGGGGGGGTTAAGAGAGTCTAAATGATCCTGCCAGAGACATATTTCACCATTTCACTCGGCAGTATAAGTCAAAATATGTTTTTCTCCATTTGACAGTCTGTCTTTAACCAGACAGACTTTTGGCTTGACGTTCCATTTCGCCATTAGTGTCCATCACTCCCCCCGACTATGTGGGGGCACGCGTGTGTTTTGTGCGTGAGAGCGAGAGAAGGCCTAACAGTGCACTCGGGTGTGTCTGAGCCGCACGCGTGTGTAAGGGGGGTGGGGGGGTGGGCCTGGAACAAGCTATAAATTGAGTTTCTCAGCGAGAGTGTCAGAGCAAAAACAGGAGAAAATCGTGCTGCTCTTGCATTGCTCAGTGCTCAGACAACAGTGACCACCGCCATGCTCTCGAGTCATGCCTGAGTAAGGAGGGAACAGCTGAACGCCGGAGAGAAAGAAGGAGTAACGTTGCAGGTGGATACATGACACTGGCTGCAGTTTGATTGGGCCCAGAAATCCCAGGCAGTCGCTCACATTTACTCACATTACAGTCTTGCTGCTAAATAAAAAACTCGAATGAAACCGTGCACACGACATACTAGAACTTACTTTCGACACTGACCGAGCAAATTTCCATAAACAATCAATAAATAAAAAAAAAAGCATATACATGTTAATTTTCTCAGATACTGTCTTCTGTATTTTTCATAGATGTTAAAAAATGACCTTGCACCAAATAGCATATCCTTGTACCAAACTGCACATTTTTACTAGTTTTTTACTAGTTAGAGTTTATATGTGTAGTTTATTTATTATATGTGCATCCTTTGTGTCTTTTTTGTACTCTGTTAAACGTGGAGCCACGCCGTCTCATCTCATCTTCAGTCAACTTGGTCATGTATAGCTGACATGACCAAGTTGACTTTTAAGCAAGACTGTTGGGTGCAGACATGCAGCAAGGACTGTTAAAGGATGTGAATACAGTATTTCTACCAATGAGGAAGATCAGATAATTATACACTACACAGATATTTTGCCCAACGCCATGCTGCCAACTTTGTGGACACAGTTTGGGGAAGAACCTTTTCTGTTCCAGCATGACTGTGTCCCAGTGCACAAAGCGAGCTCCGTAAAGGCATGGCTGGATGAGTTCAGTGTGAAAGAACTTGCCGTGCAATGTCCATGTAATGCAAAGTTGCTGTAATGGTCAGGCGTCCCGTTACTTTTGTCCATATTGTGTACATTTGGCAGATGCTTTTCTCCAAAGCTTTTCTCCTGTACGAGGAAACACTCGAGTTTCAGGACAGCGTGAGAAGCAGAGGAGAGTTTCATCTTCTCTCCCAGTGCGACAGTGACTCTTGCCTCATCAGCGGCGTGAAAAGGAGACCCGTTTACGATTTCCACTTCTAGAAACCCCTTTGATTTGCTGGTCTTCAGAAATAATCTCAGGGTGATGCTCCCTCTCCTCCTCCTCCTCCCTCTCCTGACTGGCCTCTTGGTATTCCCAGCACCAGCACACGAGGCAAGCATCTTCCAAAACATCCAGAGCACCATCTGCATTGCACACCCCCTGGGCACGGACTCCCAATCAACAGCTCGCTCTTTTTGTTCTATCAACGCAGACAGAGCTGCTACAATCCAGAGCTTCAGTACAATTCTCAGCTGATAATTGGATGGTGCCAACACAGCCAACATCTGTGTGCGTGTGTGTGTGTGTGTGTGTGTGTGTCTGTGTGTGTGAAGGAGTGATTGTCTGGTCATAAAAGTATCCTCTTTGTATCGCCGCCTGCTGTTATTTTCAGCTGATGTGCATCGACAGTGGCTTTGTGCGAAGGGGGAGGAAGGGAAAACATGTTTGGATCAATGTAACGGAACAAAGGGTTTCCTCAGGCTACTTTTGGCTTCTCTTTCTCTTTCCTTTCTCTCCCCTCCTTATTCTACTAATCTTTCTTTACTTTGCCATTTTCTGCCCATGCTCCATCTACCCTTTCAAATCTTTCATGTTCAGACACATAATACAAGTTTCAGCTTCAGTCTTTAAAGTTGCGGCGCTTTGAAGCACTCTTGGTTCCCTGCAATGGAAGTTTCTGTAAAGAAGTCGGTTCATAATTGAGTGAGTATGAGTGTGTCTGAAGGACCTCTGGATACACACTCAAAGAAAATTTGCCACAAAGGGTTCTTTAAGCTATGCCCCGGAGGAACCCATTTTTGGTGGAACCACTTTACAGCAGCTGCCATGTCACTGTCCTACACCACTTTCCCTTGAACCTTTATACTATGTGAGCTCTGAAAAGGTTCTTCACATTCACTAAACTGGTTCTCCCAACTATGAAGTTCACTGAAATGATCTTCAACGGCGTGGGGTCAAGGACCTACTTGGCTCCTTTAATTGACTGTATTATAAAGGTTTAATACAATTTAAAGGTCTCCCCCCCCCCCCAAGAACAGTAGAGGTGGGTCCAAGCAAAGGAAATTCTAGGAGTGTTTATCTCTCACGCTTTTTCTTTGTCCTCTCAGATGTTTAACATCCAAAGGGCGTGCTATGAAAGGTTTGAAAAGGGTCTTACAGTAACTCCAACAGCAGCTAGAGGGCGACACTAACCATCAAACAGATGGTGAGAGCCACTGGACCGCCAACGCTGGGCTGACCAGGCCCACTCAGCACGTTTTGCATGATGAATTACATACGCGCATAGATCCATCATGAGCAACTGAGTTACTTAAACAGATGGGACCCGAGCGGAGCTGTGGTTTCAAATACTAAACACTGACACACTAAAGCATTCCCTTTTGGTGGGACTAGAGGAGAACACCACGCTTCGTCAAACCATGAGAGACTTACCACACGAATGCGCCTCTGAGCTTCTATATGTACTCAAAGAGCAAAAAGACGATCCTGGGAGGCTCCCGTAGAAACACTAGACACATCAAGCAGGAGAGAAAGGGGGGAAATTCCAGTGACAGCACATGAAGTGTCTGCAATACTGTCAAAAAAAGGATTTGGATGAGTGAATGAAGAAGAAAGTAAAAGACAGTGATATAAAAAAAAAATTGCACATCCTGAACGGGATAAGGGAAGTGGGAGTTATACTTTATCTCTGGTTACTGTATTTCAGGATAAAGACTTTTGTAGGTCGCAGCTTCTGTGTGTTTCTTGTTTGCCAGCAATTTCCAGCAATTTCATCATCCATGATTGGCCATTTCGGTACATGTGGTTAAAATGCAAAACACTTGAGGTGGATAGAGTAAAGGCACTTTTCCATAGGCATACAGGAGCCGCGCTGTACTTAAACCGTACCGTATGGCCCTGAATTTATAGCACGCGTTGATTTTCAAGTGTATCTCAGTCCAGTAACAGAGTTTCTGACGCATCAGCAGCGCAATTCTCTCCTCATGGACCAGAGGAAAGTTTTTTTTTCTGTCAGAGGTACTTTTGAGTCTTTTTCAGTCTTTTTAAATTGAGTTTTAAAATGTTTTCTCCGCATTCTTTATCCGTGTGATGAAAACCTAACCCACCTTCATGTTTCTCACAGTGTTAAAGATCAATTTAGGAAAACTTCTACTGAAATTCATCTTCTGCCCAAGCAGACAGTCGTATTTTTACTTTGTCGACTTCCCAGTTGTTAGTTTTATCTCCACTGGGTGTTTTTTATTGTTTTTTTTTTTTTTTTGGGGGGGGGGGGGTTGCCCATAGAGGAAAAAAGACAACGGCCTCTTTCCACACTGTGATAACATTTCGACCAATCAGAAGCCAGTGACGCAGTCAGCTCGGTACGGCTCGGGTACGGGTTGCTTTATTTGTAATGAAAAAAAAATGTCCGTTTACAGTACGGCACGGTTCCTTGTGCCAGTGAAAAAGCGCCACGAGTCTGTGGGCAAAAGTAGCTTTGATCCTCAGAGTAAACTTCTCGTTTTTTTTTGTTTTTTTTACACTTAAATGTATCAGATTCATTCATTTGTATTACTATCCAGTATAACTATCAGTATAACTGTAAGTAAATGTTCTATGTTTCGCACGTTCCAGTGCTGAGAATCTGTTTGCGACGACGGGCATGACGCAATCAGTTACCGCTCCACATATCTACAAGTTGATTGGTCACCGCTCAGCTCATTTGCATAAAGTTTCCCCAGAACGAGCGAGAACGATGTGATGCGTCAGTTGCGCGTGTTCATCGTGTCATTTCCATTAGGCACAGCACATTATGACATCTGCTGGATGTAAGTTATGAAACAAAATTTTACTGCATAAATTCTTTCGCGGGATGTCATGACTATTGTTTTTCTTTAAGAATTATACAGGCAGTTCGTGACTGTGCCTTATGTAAATGACGTCTGTTCTGATTGGCTGCCCTGTGCTGATTCCAGGCTGAAACACTCCACACGGCTTCAGTGAGAACGGACAGGCAGCTAAACTTCTCTAGGCTGAACAGGTGGAATTCAGGAGTGTCTTGATTTAATACAGAAAAAAAACTCAAATGGGCTAATAAGTGAATGATTGCATTTTCAGCTTATTCAACATTATAATTAAGCACATTGGAAACACCTCCGAGGAAGGATTTTAATGTAAATGCAGTTCATGTAGTTCATTAAGGTTCAAGTCCTACAGGCCTAAATTCCAGAGCCAGTCCCGACGACCCTGGTTTCCTCCGCAAACCGGGGAGGGGCGGGGCCTTGCCTAGTTCGCGGGCCCTCACGTGCATACAGGGCTGGCTGGCTTTGCCAGCCGCAACAAAATATTCACAAAATATTGCCTTCAAGAGGCTTTTACAAATCAGTACTTTCAAGGTTCTGAATCTCCTCATGATCCCACTTACACTGAGCTCCTTTCACTCACATTTTTTATACAGGTATTTCTGAAATGTTGTTTGAGATGGTTCCAGCAGGCCTTGATTCATGGGTCAGGTGGAGTTTTCCAGAACGCCCGGCCTGATGTGCATTAATGATGGCGCGCATCAGGGTGTATAACCTGCTCCCACCCGATCCGTTACGAGAGCCAACCTGCCCCACTCGACCCACAAAAATATTTATCATCAATGACCTGAATCTGGCCCGCAGCGTTTCTGTAGGTTATTTATACACCGCTGTCACATTCTTGACCCACCTTGTCCGCTACAGCATAATGTTCTAATAAGCTGGCCTGATTACGAGTCAACCCACGCGTCGGTTTGTACCCTTTTTTTTGGGAGCAGGGATGTCAGCACTTCCTCTGCTCTAACGTCAACAGATCATCTCAAGCAGGGCCTGGAAATTAGATGATGAGCATCAGCCTCTGCAGTGCTGGGTCTCTCAAGCACTCGCAGCTTTAGAGCGTCTCTGTCGAATTTCGAGGACAGCAGCAGCTGGCCACTATGTCAACACATAGCACACCACGAAAAAAAAAAAGATGGCATCCTAAACCGCTGAGGTATGGACGCCTACACAGCCCGACAAACATGACTGGAGCTCATGGCTCTACTGAGTATTTAATGCTACAGGGATTCTGAAACTGCACAAAAGAAAATCCTACACAGTTCATTTGATCACCTTATTTGATGCTGGTCAGTCTTTTGTATCGGGCACAAATAGGACAAGGAGTAAAACTAAAAGTAAAGATACTAACATGGGAAGCAACTCAAGCACTGATTTTGAACTGTTCTTGCAGTTATAATCCACTTCTGTTTTACAGCTCCGGCAAAAAATTAGAGACCCCTGCAATTTATTTTTAAATCAGCATCCATTCCATGCCAGTGTCGGTTAAATTCCTACACAAGCACCTCATTCTGCCTTATGAGGTACTGATTAGTGATCACCTGAATCTGATTTGTTTTCTTTGAATTATTCAAGTTCTGTAAACACTGCATCATTTCTCTTAGTTTCGATGTTTTGTCATTCCCTTTCAAATGACGCTTTAAAGAACAATATTTTTATTTGGAGAAATATTGTCAGCAGTTCTTAAAAACTAAAGCAAAGCTGTTCAGTTCAATACTTGCACCTATGAAAGATCAAACCTGAGACACTGAACATTTTTGCAGTGCTCTCTATTTTTTTCAGAGCTGCATTTCAGTACAAATTCATCATTCATACAAACATAACATACATAACATACAAACAAAACATTTGTGTGTTCAGTGTATTTAACACGCTGTACCAAAACAATCAAATCAAACTGAGGTGAAATCCGAGCATGTATTAAATCCTTTCCTGAAGAATCATAATCAAGCTTTATGACCGTTAACATTTACAAATTGCACTTGGTTGGCCAAAGAAAGGTCAACGTTTTGAGGGAAAAAAGAAGATAAAACAGGCCACATCCTTAAAGAAAAACTGCCACAAAGAGCCGTCTGAGCGAACCCCTAGAAGAACCATTTTAGTCCTTGAAGAACCACTGTTTGTAAATTAGATGTGTGAGCATGAAGAATCCTTTTTTCAATTTAAATGTTCTTCCTTTAACATTATATACAGATTCTTTCAACTTTAAAAAGGATCTTCACGCACATTTTTGCCAAAAAAAAAAAAGCTTCAATTAAGGATCATCCACCTTAAAAGCTTCCACAGTCCACAAGATTTAATCTGATTGTTTAAAATGCTAACAATGTAGCCCATTTGCCTGAGTGTGTAATCCCATAATTTAATTTAAAAAGAAAAGAGTACATGTTCCGCTGAGAGCCATTTATCCAATTTAGTACAAAGAAGAATTGTTATATTGACTAAAATAAAATAAACAAAATTAGCTATGTCAGTAATGTTGGGTAGCATTTTGCCAGACGAAGCACCAAGATCGAGCTAAATATGACATGCTTTCATTGCAAAAAAATACATTTAGAGATTTACACTTACGTCTGGTCAAATGTATGTACTGCCAACAGTTTTCTTTTTAAAATGTCAACACTTCCCTTGCAGTAACACCAGACACCCCTAGGGGGCACAACACAATCAAAAGCACTTAGGCATCAAAATCTTTACCGATACTTTACAAAGACTTCTAACGGCAACGGAAAGGAGCAACAAAGGTTAAAAACGGTTAACCAGTTTGTCACTGTCAAACAATTTGAGTGGCAGCGGATTAAACGGTGCAACAGAAGGTTGCAATATGCAAATGAAACATCACATTTATTTCCAATGTGCATACTGACCAATTGCAGTTCCAGATGAGTGCTTCTGCCTATCAAAAGTGAATTGTTTTGCAGGCATATCTTTATTAGTAATGCACCGGTTTAATATATTGAGATCGCCGTTTGTAGCATTATCTAAATCATACTAATGTTTAGTTCATATTCTTAAGCTGCAGCAGTAAAGCATCAGAATTGCTTTCAGACACCGAACCAGGTTACTCTTTTAAAAGGGAACTAGTGCCACTCTCTTAATGCTCTTTGGAACAGATGGTGTATGAGAGCATTTCAGCGATACTCAGCATCCTCCGAAAACACACACAATATGGGAAACAGAGCAAGGGATGGAAGAAGCTTTGAGTTTGTTGTATTGTATTCGTCTAGCGTTGTGATTTACATGTGCTCACTTGAGGTTGCTGGCCTGAGCCTCAGAAACTGGACTCCACGGCGCAGTTCTTGCCCGAGGTCCGTTTGTCATCTCTGGCCATTTGCCAGGCCTACCAATCTGTCAAAGCCATTTAAGAGGAGATGAATCTGAGGGAGACGACAAACAGAGAAACCAATCTTTCATTTTTATACTTCACAAATAGCACTAAGCACATTAGGCCACTGTAAATATACTTGACATGTTCGATGTTCGAACGCATTGAATGTGAATCCAGTTAATAAAAGTGTATTAAGATAACGCAGCCTACCATTTTGCCAAACCCACTCTATAGGACATTTGATTCATGTTAACCGACTTAAATCTGATTTATTGAAAGCTCAGTAGCTTGTAGGCCTGGTCCTGGAGTATCCTGACCCAAACATTACAGTGTCTTCTCACCAATTAGGGACATACTGTTAGCTTAGTAAGAGCTGGGAATGATGTCAAACGCAAAGTGACTGTTCAAATACAAGTTGGAAAGCTAGATTGGCTATTGTTAGCAGTACCAGGTTGTGGGGGGTTTTTTTTGCGCTCTTTCTTGCAGTCCTGCCCTGTCGTAGTCTGTGGTGTTATTTTTTGTTCTTTGTGTTACGCCATGGTCCTGGAGGAACGTTGTTTCAATGCGTTGCGTATCTGCCTGAAGTGACAATAAAAGGACTCGAAATGACAATAAAACGACTTGACTACTAAGACCGAAATGCTAATAAAAACGATGTACAGCAGATTTCACTACTGCTTATGCGCAGAGCAGCCATCTTGGATTTTGAAGTCAGGGTTGGTTAGGCTCCTCGTTCTGAATCAAAAATCTAGAAAGAGTTCAGGGGTAGCTTCCAAGTTCCTACTAGGAACTCAGAAATTCCAGCTTTCAGATGAAAGTCGAAGTGGAACACAGCATTAGCCTTGTAGCTCCAGAAAAGCAAGCAATGGACACCAAACATACTTTGGCTGATAGCGGACTGATTTTTCTCTGAATTATTCGTTTAACACCAGCATGGCATCGTCATACACAGGCTAGATATAGTGACTGTAGTGTAGACTGCACTATCAACAGTAGCATTCTGCTGAACCGGTGTTTTCGCGCTGTAACCGACTGCACAGCATTCAGCAGCACAGCAGGCATGATATGCATTAAGCTGGACATGCATCTGCAGGATTGAATGAAGCTGCGTGCAATGATGAAGGCATGCAGCAGGAGGTGCACGCAAGTCTGGGAGAAGTTTATTCATTTCAACCCTAAGGCACAATGCTAACAAAGCATAGAACACAAGGCCCACAAGACAGACGGCACCACAGACGTACTTACACTACAGAGGAACAGGGAACACCTGGGGACTAGGCGGGGGTTACAGATAACCCACAGGTGCAGGACCAAGTCATGGCAAGGCCAAAACAAAAGCAACAGCACATGGCACAGGCAGACATAAACAATGTCACCAAGAAGCAATGAGGACAAGACAAGGGCAAAACATTACACGATAAAGGAATGAGCTTTTCCTTCCATCTTTAGGACTCCGCTGGAGTAGACAAAAGTCAGGTCTGCGGCATCAAGATTACTACTTAATTGCAGCTAGTGCTAAAAAATAGGCGGGTGATGACACCCCACTGATTTCTTCACTTACTCTCAAAAAGAAGATAACCTGTGCCCCGACAAAAACGTCAACCATGTGAATCCTAAACGTTATAGAAGAATATATTTACATATAAGGAAAGACCCTGACCTGAAGCTTTTACCCAATTGCTTGCATGAATCTGACGCCAATATCTACACGTAATGGTCAAAAGTATTGGGACGCCTGACCGTTACACCAACAGTGACTTTATTGAGCGTGCATGCAAATTCATAAGACTTCACTGGAAGTAAAGGGGCCTAGCCCAAACCCTGAAACAGAGGTGCCACACACAGTGTAGCTTATTGCTGTGTGGGCCCATACACAAATACTTCCAGTTCCACTGTGACTTGACAACTAGAGCACAAAAGTGTCCAAATAAAAAAAAATCATGCTTAAATAGTGGGTTATATTCTTTTAAATCCTTTTTTTCTGGTGTAGTATCTTACACAGAGAGGAACTACAGCTCGCACAGGCGTCTGAATGAGCACATGGGGAGCACAGTGAAATAGGAGACGCTGTTTGCCAGTGGGTCAGTAAGTCAGTGAGTATACAAGCGTCTGTGTGTGTGTGTGCCTGGCCTTGAGCATGCTAGCGTATCCAAAGGGTTGCCTGAGAAGCCAGCAGCTGCTCTAATTGAGTATTTTCGGCCAGTCATCTTGGATGTCTTCTTCTGTAGAAAGAATAACCTCCATGGCCTCGTCTCACCATCAGCCTGGCACTTCCACCACCCATTACAAAGGAAACGGAATGGAACAGATACGGAATTAAATTAGTCTGTCTGTTCGCACACACTCGTTTGTTAAACAGCATAACCTGACAGTACACACGCAGAACATGTCAGATACCGTCTCAGCAAGGAGGACAGTCACACAGCTGCACTGTGAGGCTGGGGCAGCTTGTTATGGAATGCTTTACTAAGCTTCACATGATTGGTTCTGAAACAACAAATATAGAATTCCTGCTCATAATATCATTAGAATATTTTTTTGTCTAGAATTGTAAGGTAGGGTTCAATTAATTGCCGTTAACTACTATGTACCAGTGCATAATGAGATGAAACAACGTTCCTCCGTGGTCACAGTGCACATGTAACAAAAACAATATGCATACATACAGCCATGGAAAAAAATAAGAGACCACTTTTCCCTTTTTATCTGTGCATTGTTTGTGTGCGGCAGTGTGTGTGTGTGTGTGTGTGTGTGTGTGTGTGTGTGTGTGTGTGTGTAAAATGCACAGGTGTCTATTCTTTTCTGAAC
>JBBIGA010000083.1:22954018-22978708 GCA_037576975.1 Alestes dentex | reverse complement strand
AGAATAGTGTCTTGGCCCAGGCTCCAGATCCTTCTCCTGCTGAGCTGCATGATACGAGCTAGACAGATAAGTTCAGATGGGGACCAGTAGATGAGACAGAACTGTATGAACGCTTGAAAAGGTGCTGGGAGGGTTTAGACACAAGTTATTTCCAAAAATTGTTTTAAATGATGCAGCAAATCCGTGCTGCTGTGATAAACGCAAGGGGTGGTTATTTTGCTGAATATTGTACATAACCTTTCACATTCATTGAATTTGATTTATTTCTGATGTTTTTTTGTAATAACATTTTGAAAGAGTGCTGCATAATTTTTTTAAATCCGATGGTGGGCCCACATTTCTAGCCTGTAATGTAAAATAGTTAATAATTTACCATGCAGGCTTATTGTGCATTTATTCATTTTAAAAGAAATGATTTAGCAACTGATTTTAATTATTTTTGTAATTATTAAAGTAACATATAAGTTATGTAGCTATGAGGGTGTTGCGGAAGTGGGCCTAAGTGTGTTTAAAGTGTAAAAAAAAACTTGAGCCTTGAATGTTTTCTATGGTCTATTATTTCATTTGCATGAAATTAATGAACATACTTAACGGTAGTTCAGATTATTCATTGGTTGGTACAAAGTTTTCCTTACGTCTTTGTAATTGCCCTCATACGTTCTCTCTCTCTTTCTCAATAGGGGTGCTCAAATGCAAAAAGGACAGAGCCTTGGCTGGAGGCCAGCTGTGCCCTATGTGTTCTTCTCCGAAACCTCTCAAGAAACAAGACCTTCAGGAGCTAGACAATCCAACCTGCAGCAGTCCCGTCATCAGTGTCCCTCACAGAACCTCGTCTTTGGACACAGAAAGTGAACTCATGACATTAGATGAATTTCGAGGGCCTCTCGGGAACATTTCTCTAGAGCTGTCAGATGAACACGGAAACAAAGTCGATCTTCGCTGTCATGTCAACCATCCCACGGAATCAACCAAAATGAACTGGGATCATGTTACCCCACATCAGGTAACTGCAAATATTACCCTCAGGCTGGATGTGGAATGCCCTATTGACAGGGCCAACTATGAGAGGCTCTGGAGACTCATTGCATATTACAGTGATGTCCCTGCTCACCTGCAAAGGGAGACTATGCTAAGCAAATCGCCCCACTTTAGTTACAGATATAGGCAGGATGTGGACAGGGATGCTCTGTACTACACTGGGGTGAAAGTCGATATTGTGGCAGAACCCGCGTGGCTAATGCAATCGTCGCTGGACCTTCAGCTAAACAGGCCCCAGTCCACAAGTAAAAGGGTCAGACTTGTCCTCAGCACCCATATGACCCAAATGGTGGAGGCAGAGGAAGTGAGGCAACAGAGGAGAAAGTGGGTTGTGATCGAGTCCAGAAACGACACCAGAATATCTCAGGCTGCTGTAGTGGGCAGCCCCATTCAGATGCATTGCAATGTCCGCAGCTCAGGGAACCCATCAATCAAGTGGATGCTGCCCAGCGGCTCCAAAGTTGAGGCGCCATACCAAAGCAGTGATAACAGAATCACAGTGTCTCCCTCTGGGCTGTTGGACATCAGGACAGTGGATCATTCTGATGCAGGTGTGTATTACTGTATAGCATTAGTCACGGATGACATCAGTATCCTCCCCTTTCGTCTGTCAGTTGAGGAGTCCTCTAGCCCACTGCCTGGAGGTGAGGGGGTATCTGAGCCTGTGGCAGGAGTCACCGGTGGGCCTGTTTCCCTTCCCTGTTTGGCCTCAGGTGCTCCTGATCCAGAAATAAACTGGATCCTTCCTGACAGCAGTGTTGTAAACACTATGTCAAATTCAACCAAGATATTTGTGGCCTCAAATGGATCTTTAACCATCCGCCATAGTCAGCTGTCGGACAATGGGTATTACAAATGTGTGGCGGGGAATCAGCATGGTGCAGACACGATGGCCACAAAGGTGACTCTGACAAGGCAGTCTGGTGGGCTGTCTATGAGAAAATATTCCAGTAGACCTCAGCCCGCAGAAGGAGTATCCACAAAAATTAAAGCCCCCATAGAGAACGACGTGGAGGCATCTGGTGACAACGAAAACGGGACGCCTGAAACAAAACCTCCTCCTGGGCAAGTGGATACTCCAGCTAAAAGGAGGATTCCAAATGGTAAAGCACGCAGTGGACACCCATCCAGAAAATCATGGAGACATCCTGCTGTGTCCAGAAGACGAATTACGTCTCCTGGAGCTGACAAAAGTAGCACAGTAGGAACAAGAAGGATAATCAAGAGGCCAAACAGTCAGATAGATCCAAAGCGCTGGGCTGAAATTCTGAGAGAAGTCCTTGGAAATGGCAGCAGTCCCAAAACAACTACTCCGAGTTCTGTTCAGACAAGCACCAATATATTACCAGAGCCTGACACTGCCAACGCAAAGAAATCGGGATCTCTCGACAGGATCGAAGGATCATCAGCAGATGGTACTACCACCAGATCACCACCCCAAGACGCGTACGCCGTCACAGCGTCAGGGATGCCTGTCCAAACTACGGATGTTACTCTGGACATAAAACCTCTGGGCTCTCCAGACCAGACACATATAAACTACCAAATCGTTGCTCCTGAAATCATCTCAGATACAGACTTGTTTACATCCAGCACAGACGTCATGCAGACTACTGTTGGGCCACAGCCTACTCATCATTTGGTGACAGGGTCAGACCTTGCAGAGCTGAGCACTGCAAGAAGCACAACCTCATATGGAACTCTTTTTCTAGAAACTCGAAGTCACACAACAGTTGGAAGTAAAGTAAGGGAAACGATTCCGAGATCTGAGGGTGATGATGGTGTTGTTGATTACGGAGCCAGCATTTCGAAAACCTTTCGAAATGTGGTGGAGGTTTATCAAGGACAGTCTGATCACAGCACAGTATTGACCACAGCTGCAGCGTTTGAAGAACAAAGCACAGAAAAATATGCTGATGCTCGCTCATTTACTGAAACCACCACAACTGCAGCTCGGCAAGCTACGCAGAGCCTACAGAGACACACAACTCTAGAGAAACATGACGTTTCGCAAATTCCACTGCTCACCACTGCAGCACCAACGAACGAAGCCACTTCAGAAAATAACAGGGGAAAACACACAATCTCGGTTAATGTGCCTCCCTCACGTACCGGGACCTTGTCCAATTCGCGGCGGAAGAATGGTGGCAGACGGAGGAGGCCTAACCGAAACAGAACGAGATCGAAAAGCTTCAAATCATCTGCACACGTCACAAATGTCACACCACAGCCCACAACTTTAGCCTCAGTTTCTGAGGTCACCAAGACAACTGCCTCCTCTCAGTCTGAAATAGAAACATCTGCAGGGGCCACAGGAATTGGAGCCAAGGTGGATACCACTGTTCCATTTACTGACAGCCAAGCGACGTCATTAAGCAAAATGACTCATGAAAAGAACACAGATCCTTTATACGAGGGCAAAAATACCCTAAGAAACCCCGATTCTTCACTCCGTAAGAAAGTGTCAGGAGCAAAGGAAAGACCTTCACCATTTGCCAAACCACCTTATATGCCCGTGAGCACCACAGCAACATCCTTGGGTTTGACAGGGCGCCAAGAAACGGAGATAAACAGAGAAACTTTTTCCACTTTATCTCCTCCAAATCACAATGCCCTGTCCACAGCAGCTGACAGCGAGAGGTTTACAAGCATCCGCCCCCCTGCGGTTAAGCCTTTTGAAGAGGCACAAAAGGAAAGCACAACCGGAGACCATGACACAGCTGACGCATCCCCGGAGAGCCCTCACATGCCGCCAGAAGTGATACCAGGTGCGGGTTCAGACAAAGCCGAGAATCAATATAAACCCAGTGAAGCTGAAAATGTGCCTCCGTCCACGAAGCTTGTGAGGGATTTTACACTGGGGCCTTTCTACTCATCCACCCCAGGTAGCCCAAATGAAATCACCAAAAGCCATGACTCAGAAATCCCTAGTGTCTCAACAAAAGCAAACCTTTATGAAGGGACTCATGAGAGCCCTCAGGTTACAACAGAGAGGCCCACAACCTCCCAACGTGCTCCAGGATCTGGGTTAAATACTACAGCAAAGCTAAACAGTGCATCAGCAGATGGAGATCGCGTTAAAGAAAGCACGGCTTTACCTAGCAAGCACGCACCAGCAGATGAAAATGTACTTCTAAAGGAAGATGCCGTTCCTGCCATCAGCCAAACAAATGTTATTTCAACATCATCAACAGCTACTACTGCATCACAATCTCCACTACTACTGCCGCCACCAGTAAAACCATCTTCAGCAACAACAAGCTCACTGCCAACAACAGCAGCAACAAGAAGATCATCTGAAGTTCATCCTCATGTGTTTTTCCCAAATAGACCTGCTAGTGAGGGGAAAATATTGGCACCTGACAGTACGAATCACATACCCGACAGGCATAAAGAAAGAATTGCTACAATAGAACTGAAGGACATTGGAAGGCCTGCTTTAAACCCAGTACGTGATAGAACAAGGCCTGTTGTTTCTCATTCTGTAGGTAAATCTTTTGAAGATACTCAGCCAGAAACAGTAACTGATGTTCTATTAAGCACCAAAGAACCAAAAGCACAAAACACAGCTAAACAAGCTCCTTCAGCTACCCCAGAGCTCCCACTAGCATCCCGCCCGAGACTAACCATTCCTGGAAGGCCAAATAGTACGAGTAGGGATGCTTCGACCGTCCATCATGCTGCATCTGGAGGAGTTGAGCAGACAGCGGTTGTCCCAGCTAGCAGAGGGCAGCCTAAGATTACCAGCTCTAATATTAAAACTGTGTTGGCACAGGCTGAGTCTGACACCTATCTGCCATGTGTGGCTGTAGGAGAGCCTAGTCCCTTCTTGTCCTGGACTAAAGTCTCCACAGGTATGCAGTCCTTCATTATATATTTAACAGGGTATAATATTGCTTTCCTTTTTAATTGTTTCAGTGTTTTACTTTTATATGGGATAAAATGTCTGTCAAATCATCTGTTCTTTACTGTTTGTGTGTCTGTGTAGACGCACAATGGATGCAAACATTTAGAATTAAACAGAGTTTTCACTGCAACAGTAAATCTTTATAATTCAGCAATTATATAATTTAGCTTAAATGAACATGTAACATGTACTCGTTTCATGGGTCACCTTCTGACGGAAACACCTTCCTATGGTTAATGTTGAAAATGGAGATCAAAGAACCTGCAGTTCATGTTAAGTTTCCACAGAATGAATTTGAATTGTGATATTAGAAGGGACATGTGTTCATTTGTAAATGTTAAAATATACCGATGGGACAAAATATCCTTCTTAGTTTTGAATGTCGCATTGAAACATACTTTTTCATATACAATGAAGACTGTTTTTTAAGAATTAACACTATAAATTGGTTGGATAAAATTCAGTGTCATTACTCATGACCTCTCTGACCTTCCAAATTCTCTGACCCAAATTTGGCATTTTAACAATCAATCAACTATTAGTAAACAATTCATAATGAATTAATAATGTACTACTAAATAGAGACATTTTAATTTTAAGCAAGTTAAGAAATGTGCTATTAATGTGTCTATAGGATGCATTAATAAGGTCTTTAGTAAATTAGTTATTAACTGTCTGTTGACTAATGAGTTTAATGTTAATAATAATCCTTCACTTCCACGCATACTTGAAATGTCTTTATGTGAATTATTCACAGAATGTAAATGGGTAGTATGTATGCAGTATTTCCCCTTTACTACATTATATTTCTTTGCAGGAGCCAGCATTGCTCAGAACAGCAGGATCCAGCGTTTTGAAGTCTACAGTAACGGTACACTCAAAATCCACAATGTCCTCCCTGTGGACCAAGGCCAGTATCTCTGCAGCGTCCAGAACCAGTTTGGAGAAGACAAGGCCGTGGTCACTTTAGTAGTCTTAGCCGAACACCCCAGAATATTGCAGCCACGCTATAGAGACACAGCCACATACCTGGGAGATACTGCTGAACTGGAGTGTCGTTCCCAAGGGCTCCCTCCACCTCGGACGACCTGGGTGCTCCCTGATAGGACAATGGTTCATATGGGCGTTTCCTCTAAACCACGTGTCTCAGTTATATCCAATGGGACACTTCGGATTACCTCTGCCACCTACACGGACAGCGGAGTTTACAAGTGCATTGCTAGTAATGCCGCAGGTGCCGACACTATATCTGTCCGTCTGACAATTTCTGCTTTACCACCAGTAATTCAACAGCTGAGGCATGAAAATTTTAGTCTCCCAGAGGGCACCACTGCCTACTTGAACTGTAGCTCCAGGGGTGCTCCTCCCCCAACAGTCAGCTGGACAACACCTGATGGCACGCAGCTCCGGCCTTCACAGTTTGTCAACGGTCGCAATCTCTTTGTTTTCCCCAACGGGACCCTGTACATTCGAGGGTTGGGTCCCGCAGATGCAGGGAAATACATATGCACAGCTACCAATGCTGTTGGGATTTCTTCGAGAGCTGTTAGTTTGACTGTGAAAAACAGTATTGCATCAGCCAGAGCCAGGATTACCTCCTCATCTCCACAGAAGACAAATGTTGCCTATGGGGAAAGGCTGCAGCTGGACTGTGTTGCGTCTGGAGATCCGGATCCCAGAGTCATTTGGAGGACTCCTTCCAAAAAGCTTGTTGATGCTCATTACAGGTAATGTAAGCATACCATGAATGACACACACTCATACATACACACAGACAACCAACATATAAACCTCCTCCCATCTGACCAATGACTTTCACTAAGTTGAAGGATATATCTATTCAGTTAACATACACATAATTTGATTACACAGTTTGTTAGGACTTTTAATCACTTTAGCAATGTTGTAAAATGTAGCAGTGCGATAAGAAAGACCTTTTTTTAAACAAAAAATATATTGACACCTATTACTGTGATTTAAGTAATACATAAATGTCCGTATTTTTTCATATCCTTGAGCCTATTTGTTCTTTGAGGTTGTCTTAGCACAAATGTGATATTTTTATATTGATCAAACAATAACGCATAACGGAAACAATTTTAATTATAGTATATTTATTTAAAACTATTATACTTAAACAAAACAGCAAAGCCCACATTTGATTGTGAATAAAATATAACAATTCTATGTAATAAAAATGTCTGTTGGTTTCTGCTAGAGGTTGCTTCGACCAATCAGTTCTTTTAATTCTCACTGATTATGGTCATCATATTATCTTTCTTTCAGCTACGACTCAAGGATCAAGGTGTTTGCCAACGGGTCACTTACCATCCACCCTATGACAGAAAAAGATGAAGGCGATTATCTTTGTGTTGCACGGAACAAAATTGGAGATGATTATGTGCCCCTCAAGGTCATTGTCCTGACAAAACCTGCCAAGATTGAACAGAGGACACAGGCCAACCAGAAGGTGATGTATGGGGGTGACTTGAAAGTTGATTGTGTGGCTTCAGGGCTTCCAAACCCAAAGATTCAGTGGGCTCTGCCAGATGGCACAATGGTCAATAACGTAATGAAATCCGACAGCCGTGGGGGCGGGCGCAGGCGCAGGTATGTGGTGTTTGACAATGGCACCCTCTTCTTCAATGATGTGGGCATGCACGAGGAAGGTGACTACACGTGCTATGCTGAGAACCAGATCGGCAAGGACGAAATGAAAGTACATGTCAAAGTGGTGGCAGACGTTCCTGTGATCAGGAACAAGACCTATGAGGTTGTCAGGGTCATGTATGGAGAGTCAGCTTCATTGAAGTGCAGCGCCAAAGGAGAGCCTAACCCTCTCATATTGTGGTTCTCCCCAACCAATCGAGCAATTCCTTCAGTCTCAGACAAGTATGCCATTCATAGCGATGGTACGCTGGTCATTCAGAATGTGCAGCGCTTTGATGGTGGAAACTACACTTGTCTGGCCAGGAACAGTGCAGGGCAAGATCGTAAAATGGCCAAGCTGGAAATCTTGGTCTCCCCTCCTGCTATCAATGGATTGAGAGGCTCCACAAACTTTTTGAAAGTATCAGCAGTGAAGGATCAACAGAAACTCATACACTGTGAGGCTACGGGCATACCTGTTCCCCGTGTAATGTGGGTTCTCCCAGAGAACATTGTGCTCCCATCGCCGTACTATGGAAGCCGGATGACAGTTCATAGAAATGGCACTCTCGAAATTCGTTCTTTGAGGGCAACTGATGCAGCCCAGTTAACCTGTGTTGCTCGAAATGAAGGTGGAGAGGCAAGGCTTGTTGTTCATCTTGAGGTGACAGATGTTATAGAGAAACCAAGGCTCAGGAGTCCAAAATCAGAGTCTCTCATTCTTACCATAGGCAGGAGTATGACCCTTAACTGTTCTGTGGAGGGTTCCCCAGTGCCACAAGTGACCTGGATACCTCCTGGTGGCACACCAATAATGAGTGGGTCCCAGTTTAGCAAGTTCTTCCACAAGTCCGATGGGACTTTGGTAATTAGCAACCCTGCTCTGTCGGAGGCGGGAACATACCGCTGCTTAGGGCGAAATGCCGGTGGGGTGGTTGAGAGGACTGTGGTGCTGATGCCAGGGCGGAAGCCAGAGATTAACAACAAGTACAACTCACCAATTAGCATTGTGAATGGCGAAAGCCTGCAGTTGCACTGCCTGTCTACTAGTGACCCCGTCCGCATTACATGGACCTTGCCGAGTGGAGTGGTTCTGAACCAACCCCAGCGGGCAGGTCGTTATGCCGTTCTACCAAACGGAACACTTTCCATCCAGCAGGCTTCTGTATACGACAGGGGCTCTTACACTTGCCGTGCAGTTAATGAATACGGGAGCTCCTTGCTAACAATCCCGGTCATTATAATTGCATACCCACCACGGATTACCAGCAGCCCCGCTTCTTCCACATATGCCCGAAGAGGAGTAGCTGTCCAGCTGAACTGTGCAGCGGTTGGCATCCCAAAGGCAGAGGTGGCATGGGAGACTCCTGACAGAACGCGGTTGGTTGTGAGTCCTCAGCCGCGGATGTATGGAAACAAGTACCTTCACCCTCAGGGTTCCCTCATCATCCAAAACCCCATGCCGAAAGATGCAGGTTTCTACCGATGCACAGCCAGGAATGTGATAGGGGTCGATTCAAAGGGGACATACCTTCATGTCTACTAAATAGCAAGAAATCTGGTCTTTTCACTACATGCCCAAGGAACTGCGATGTCGAGCTAAGCCATAACTTTGCCTCTAAACTATTTGTCAATGTGAACATGGCTAGCTGTCATTCTCTGACATTTGTACTGTGTCGTGTGCAAGTCTTAGCATTTAATTTGGCTTATCTATTATGTTGGTTACTGCAGACATCCGGAGAACAAAAGAAGAGGTGCTATTTAAAACAGTGCATTTAAATAATGCAACCTATTAATAACTTGTTTTCTGTTACAGACAATGACGATTTGTCAAATTGTATAGATGAGAAAGACTATATATTTTTATTTAATCATGGAAAATAATCTGAGGGTGTTACTGACAGCTTCCATGGCAGACTATTGCAGAATTGTTTCAGGGATTAATAGCCTAGACT
Organism: Alestes dentex; assembly: GCA_037576975.1. NCBI lineage: Eukaryota > Metazoa > Chordata > Actinopteri > Characiformes > Alestidae > Alestes > Alestes dentex. The sequence continues at coordinate 22,969,159 of JBBIGA010000083.1, read as the reverse complement.
CATTATAGTAGATAATGTTCATTCTGGTCATGTGGAGAAAGACCAGTTTGAACTAATTTCACACTTTACTTGTGAAGACATAACCTTTGCTTGTCTTGTCATGCTCAACGTACTTGGCAGTTGCATATAACTGATTTGGTGTTGGCTATGTGCTTGTCCTTGGACGGGGACAGAAGTCCCCAAACTAGACCCCATGGACACCTGGCCTGATCACATTTTTGATCAGTTCTATACTTTAACACACAATAGTCAGCCAAAACAATTCTCTAGACTTTTGAACACAGTACATAACTCAGGTGTGGAAGGGGCTGGAACAGGAATAGGAAATACAGTCCAACCCCTGTAGAAAAGCTTACCAACACTTCATATCGTTCTATACTCTAACATTGCATCTAAGACTGTTTTATGTATGATGCTAACATTTTCCAATTCAGTTTTCAGCCAGAAACCTTCAGCAGAAGTATACTGTATATTGTTCAGGATTGCATATACTGCTTTCATCTCCATGGAACTCCCATAGGAGGCCCATATTTGTATTCCATGCTCTTGACTTAACTTATTTGTCTTTTGAAGACTTGTATTGAGATGCTATTTTGACTATCTTTAATAAAAAGACAATGGGGAAAAAATGCTTTTTTTCTTAATTACACCCAATCCAATCTATGAAACGTGATGTGACTGGCACCTTCAGTAATAGTTAGTTAAGGTACATAATTTCAGTGCTGTCTTTCTGGCCATTATAGAGGCAGGGAATGAGTCGAAATACCTTTTACCTTTTTATAGGCAATCGTTAACAATCGTTAAAACTCAGAAAATATTACCCAGACCACTTTCCATCTTTGGATTCATAAGAAATGGGTGAAGAATTTTTTGCCATGCAAGTGACTGCTCAGGGAATCTCTTGCCTGGGAGCTTTTCCACTGTTGCTGGGTTCCATTCCAGAAAATTAAAACATCTGGATTTATAGGGGAAATCCCCCATTAGTTTTCCAGATTTACAAGAAAAAAAACATCCCATGTGATTTGAAGTCCCACATGTGTCATTTTTAGGAGCTGAAGGACTTCTGTATGCATTTATTTATCAGGGAAATGTTGCTGATATATGGGGAATATTGGTCTTTCAATGTTAAATAGAAACATACAAATGGAAATATCACAAACAATACACACATACACAAACAAGAGACTTCACTTCAATTTATTTTCAAATCAGCATCTCTATGACTATGGCAGCCATTCCATGCCAGTGTCTGTTAAATTCCTACACAAGCACCTTATTCTGCTTTATGAGGTACTGATTAGTGATCACCTGAATCAGGAAAAGTACAAAATCACTGCTACAAACAACACTCTCCTCTCACAATGAGACCAGTTGGATGGTAAAACACTACTAGAAGTTCGTCAAAGGGAATTATTGCCATTTTGTTTAAGAGTGAACAAGAGATTTGTTTTCTTTGAATTATTCAAGTTCTGTAAACAATATGTTTATTTGGAAATCAGGAGAAATATTGTCAGCAGTTATATATATACACAGTCATGGCCAAAATTGTTGGCACCCCTGAAATTTTTCCAGAAAATCAAGTATTTCTCATAGAAAAGTATTGCATTAACGCATGTTTTGCTATACACATGTTTATTGTCTTTGTGTGTATTGGAACAAAACAAAAATAGGAGGAAAAAAAGCAAATTTGACATAATGTCACAAAAAATTCCAAAAATGGGCTGGACAAAATTATTGGCAACATGGCAACAATTTTGGCCATGACTGTGTGTATATATATATAGACCTGGGTGAATGTCTTTGTATCTTGTCACCATCTTAACTTACTGAAATTCAGGCTTCCATTTTGACGTTCACCTACTGCAATCCTAAGCTTCAAGGAATGGCACGCAAAGCTCATTTCCAGTCCAAATTAAGTGAGCTCTTATTTACTTCATCTAGTTCTTTCCACTTGGAAAATTCTTGACGTGATGATGAACGAAGCACTGGTTTATTGCGACTTTTCCAATGGCCACAATTGAATAAGCCTGGCTAACTTTTAGGTATACACCAAGCAACTACTGGGCAACTGCATAATTTAAAAGTGACAACTGTGAGAACCCATGGAAGAGATTTTCCAAATAGAGGTAACAAGGAAAAGTCAGGAAAGGCATAATTTTTCCGAACTGGAATCAGGCCCAGATACTCAGGGGCTGGAGCTCAACATCTTGGGCACACCTGGGTACTCTGGTCTGCCAGGACTGTGATGAAGTGGTCATATTAAGATTGTATTTCCTGAATATTTCATTCCAGCTGTCTAGCTCTCTTCTCTGAGTTTCAAGATTTGTGATTTTGTGCTTTGTTCACAGTAGTTACTTGGATGAAATACTTTGATTGCATACAAATTATAATATTAAATACATTAGATGATAAACGCTTCTGTCATTTTTGGCAGATTCTACAATGGATTCTACAGTTGCCAGAAAAAAAAAAATACAAAGAAACTGTATTGGATTTTATTGTATTGCCAGAGACTTTAAAGGAAAATGTGCAATCAAGAAAGATTGGAAGGTACATGATTTTACTATTAAACTTGCAGCCTATTTGCAATATCTCTGTTGTTTATTCATTTAAACCTTAAGTTTTAGACAATAATTTTCACATAGTATTACAAACTATCATTATAATGAAGACTCTTAGAGATTCTTAGAAAGTCCATTTTAAGCACACTCGAGTATTTAAGAATTCTTAGGGGCCTATTCATTAATAACTGTTCTATACAGGGAAGAGCACGATTCTCTTGCTCTTTCCTGTATAGAAAACTCAGAATTCTGAACTCATCCAGCCATGTTTTTAAGGACCTTGCTTTGTGCACTGGGACACAGTCATGCTGGAACAGAAAAAGTTCTTCCCCAAACTGGGTCCACAAAGTTGGAAGCGTGGTGTTGTCCAACATGTCTTGGTCTGCTGACGCATTAAGATTGACCTTCACTGGAAGAAAGAGGTCTAGCCCAAACCCTGAAAAAATACTTGCACGCTTCCTGAGCTGGATTAGGAGTCTGGGGCAGCAAATAGAAAGAGTGTGTAGAGAAGATGGTCTTATGGACTAAAGCTGAGATCCTCTGGTCTACAAGGCTACAGTTTTACCTGCTGTTAGTGTAAGCATGTAACGTAAGCGATTAAGTATAATTCAAGAGTGATTAATTACAGCTAGTCCATCACCTTGCTGTGTGTATTTTTGTTTGTTTGTTTGTTTTATATTGTGATAATGTTGCAGTACCTCGCTACCAGCTTTTACAGGGGCTACAGCTGGATCCCCCAAATGTAGTAAGGTGTTGATGGACATCTACTGGTTATAGGCTGTCTGTTGTTATCTGTTTTGTACCACAGGTTTATATATTTCTATGTAGTGTACCATTGTATTTTATTTTTTATTTTTTATTACATTTTTTTTTTTTATCCCAGCCACCAACGCCCGCCCCCCTCTTCGGAGGACAACTTTATTTTTGATAACAACTGCAGTGTCAGAATGTTAAGTGATGCTGGTCCACATACGCATAAGAAGTGACACAATATATCAAGAAAAAAAACAACAAATGCCATGATTAATCAATACAGTTAAAAAGGTGAAAAACATAAAGAAAGAAAGGGAAGAGGGAAAAAAAGTGTGTAGTGTCAAATTGTGAATAGAACGGATGCCATTTTGATAATTTCTTTAATTGAATATGACCTTCACGCTCAACTTCATTTGCGTTCATTGCACGGTGTGCTATTAAGAAGCTACATTAAGTAGCTTTCTGTGTGCTGTATACTATCATGCTAGATGTGAGAGACACTGTAACAGATGTGTTCTCATCAAAATACAGATGTGGTTCACTGACTGTGGTATAAAGAAAGATGGATGTTCCCTACGACCATATGGAGACGCTTTAGGCTTTTTTTTTTTGCCTCCTATGTTTCAGCTCTAAAACCCGCTGCCTTTGGTGGCCCAGCATGTTGGCTCACAATAGCAAATATGCATGACTGAGAACAGTAGTTTATGGAAAAATTGTTGGGTTTTTTTTCTAGTGATTCTTCAATTAGACAACAAGATCTCTAGACAAACCAGTGGTTTCATTTCTGAACTGCTAAAAATGTACCTATACATTCCTTGGGGTGACACCATAGAAGAACTACCTTTGGTTCCCTAAATCCTCATATTCAAGATTCAAGACTCAAGATTTTCTATTATTAATATAACAATATGCACAGTATACAGCGTATCGAAATGATGGTTCCTTAGAAAAGTACTACAATGTTTTTCTACCTAATCTCTATCTGCCACTTTTAAATTGCTGTAGTCGATTATCACAAAACAATGATCCTCTTGTTCTTCCCTGTACAGAAATCTCTTTAAAGTAGGAGAGCAATGGGCAGTGTGTTTTGAATGAAGGGGTTTTTAGTAATAGACAGAGATTAGGTGTACAAATACTGTAACACTCCTTTAAAGAACACCTCCAATTCAAAGTCCTTGCCGTTAGAATGGGATGCTCTGGAGCCTCAACTACACCTAGGGCCAAACGTGGTGGAAGTTGTCGTTAAGAACTATCAAGCATCAGTACCTGACCTCACCAATGCTCTTGTGGCTGAATGCAATCAAATCAAATCCCCACAGTAACGTTCCAAAGCTCCTTCCAGAAGGGCTTTTAACGGTTACATTTTCGGCTTTATTGTAATATCTTTGTTTTTTTATTGTTTTAAGTGTGGTTAATTTTTCTGGCAATATTTTTTACATAGCATTACAAACTATAACTATAATGAATTCTCTTCTTATTCTTATAAATCCCGTTTTGAGCACACTGGAGTATTCAAGAATTCTTATGCATCTATTCATTAATTACTGTTTTACTAGGAAACGTAAGTAGAATTAAGTGATAAATGATTTATAGGAAATACAGATCGACTCTGAAGTCTTATTCTGACTAAGATCTCCACTGGCAGGAAAAGAATGTAGTAGATCAGCTTTGCGAACATCGGATGCGTGGACGTGTGGAAGACGAGGGTTAGACAGTCCGGACAGATGTTGAACTCCTTTCGCTCGTTTGACATCTGCAGTCCTCCCTCATGATTGTTGTTACTTTCGCCAGACAAGCCCGTTTTCATGGCACACGCCTGGGTCTTAATGTCCCGGAGCCAAGTACCTTGGAAACATCTGGACGTCCGAAGAGATACCTTAAAGGTTAACCGAGTCTGAATGAGATTCTTTGTAAAAAAAAAAATAATAATAAAAAATGATTAAAATGTCAAGATGAGTGATGAGGTAGAGAACGTATATGCAGCGGCAGGTGCTGCTGGATATAAAAGTAAACGGGCTGTAGACCAACAAAACAGACTTCTTATGTTTTCTTAGGGTTTAACTGGGACTTGTGTGTAAAACACAAATTCAGACACGAGCCTCGAGGAATTCGGTTTGGTGGAGCTGCTGAACAATCTTCATGATTCAGCCTAAATATTTAGAGCAGGGACAAATAGTCAAGAGTTTGTTGCCGCCACAGAAAGCGAGTCATTACCCATAAACCTGTGGTTTCCAGCCTTTTGCTACAAAACAGCATTGCTGTGGATCCTGCCGCTTTCTGTGCTGTTAAATGTTTGTGGGCTATGTATAATTTGTTGGATATTCATGGGATGTTTTTTCATGAGAATGTACACTAGATGGACAAAAGTATTGGGACGCCTGACCATTACACCAACAGGACCTTTAATGACATTGCACTCAAACACATTTAAACTTTCATATGGAGTTGTTCCCTCCCTTTGCAGCTATAACAGCTTCTACTCTTCTTGGAAGACTTTCCACAAGATTTTGGAGCTTCTGTGGGAATTTGAGCCCATTCATTCTGTAGAGCATTTATGAGGTCAGACACTGATGTTGGACGAGAAGGTCTGGATCACAATCTCTGTTCCAGTTCATCTCAAAGGTGTTGGATGGGGTTGAGGTCAGCACTTTGTGTGGACAAGTCAAGTTCTTCCACACTGAACTCATCCAGCCATGTCTTTATGGAGCTCGCTTTGTGCACATAGTCATGCTGGAATAGAAAAGGTTCTTCCCCAAACTGTGTCCACAAAGTTGGAAGCAAGGGTACTAGCCCAAACCCTGAACAACAGGTGTGTCCCAATTCTTTTTTCCATATAGTGTATAAGAACTTAATAGGTGTTTTTTATTCAACTGGCACACACATATGTTAGGTCAGTTTTTTTCCTTTGCTATATGAGCATTATGACCTTTGAATTAATAGGATATGTCTGAATATTGCCTCTGTGGTGAAACATCTCGTATAACTTCAGCCTGAGTGGGAAGGGGTTGAACCGCTGTAGGGGGTTTTATTTAAATCCGACTCTGTGAGTGCTGAAAGAGGAAAGGAGGCAGGATGTTTGTAGGTTGTGTCTGCAGTAAAAGTCTTTAAGACCTCACAGGTTGTTTGTTGTTGTGCAGAGGTCAGCGATTTCCTCACAGGCTGATAAGTGTCTGTGAAGTAAAGTTTAGAGGATAAGGATGTGGTTAAAAAAGCCATAACCCACAAACAGCGTCAGTAAATACAGCTAATAGTTTGTTCAGAGTGACCCAAATCCAGACTCAAGTAAAAGCGTAGTAACAATATACATACACACACACACATATATGATATTATTATTAATATCATTACTTTAGTAGTAGAAAAAGTATATTTTCATAAACAACTTTGGTAGAAGTGCTAGAAAATGAGATCAGAAAACCTAGCAGTGTAAACTTCTTTGTAATTGCTGCATCTACCAGTATAGCAGAATAGCTTTGGTAGGTTTTGTTGCTTTTGTTGTTTATTTTGATGCACTTTTGGTCAAAAATGAAATGCATCTAAGGTCCTACAAAGAAATGACAAAATAGAAACTAAATATAAATCAAACAAAGTACGTGTACATCACTTTTCTCACAAATATATTACAGTGCTGCCAATTTTCAGTATCTCTACCTTCGAATTCTATTTAGTCTGAATAGCACACCAGTCAAACATCTGAACTTCCTCGTCTGATTTTAAAATGACACGAAACGCCATCAAAACCGATAAAGAACGTCTCGGCTATCACGCAAGCAGACTGCTCGTTTTTCTCATTCGTCTCATTCTTGGCATTCTCTGGAGCAGCTTCGTGAGAGGACACCTGAGATGCTCCTCCAGCAAGAACATTCACACGTGCTGAGAACCTGTACGCTGCTGAAAACCGCTTGTTTGGCTTTTAGTTTTTGGAAAGAAATGTTTATCAAGAGGTATTTGGGAAAATATAGTGTGTTAGTGTTTAGCTCAGAGTTCATGGAGAGGGAGGCATCCAAAGTAAAAAAAACAAAACAAAAAAAACAAAAAAACTGAAAGTGTATCAGATGACCTGAACTCACCCTGCATTCACTCAGAAGAGATCAAACAGACAGTTACTCTTAAATATGTGGTCACTGCTTAGAGAGCACCTCCTAGTGGCAGGCAAGGGTCTCCTGTTAGTGGTGAACAAAGTGTGAACACGCCTGTGCAATAGAAAAGAATACAGTCTCAAATGTGACATGTTTTGTTGAAGCGTAAATAATATCCTCTACAGAGAACACACATTTTAATGCACAATTCTACAAAAATATGCCACATAAAATATGGCCTGTGCACAAGTTATGGTCTGAGTTAAATGATCTTTTCAAATATTTTAAACCTATAAAATAAATAGACTCTGTGTACTGTTGTTTGTTTGCATTGTCTGTTTGTTTAGATTAGATTTTTAATTCTTTTACTCACTTAAAGACACCAAATGGACCTACACACACCACTGACCTTCACACTCCTAAGATCTGCTACCTGTCTGAAGCTTCAAGTACCAAAACATTTTTGAAAATCTTTTTACCAAGGCTTTTAGATCTATTTCTGTTTCTCCTTTTATTATTACTACTTTTATTACTTTCATTTTTGTTGATGTATAAAAGGTGTATGAATGTATGAAAGGCGCAATATCAATGATTTTTAAAAAAGCTTCTTCTTTTCTACTAAAACTTAAAGAAAATGCCCTATTCGAGTGTGTTCGCTCTCATTTGAGTGTTCACACATTTGAATATGACTGTACCCACTGTTTAATATATATTGTGTATATCAGAAATATATTGGAACATTAAAATACATCACTGTTGAAACAAAACTCGGTATCTCTAACTTCAGCAGAATATTTTACTGCAGCTTACTACTGATGAAAACATGCTATTTACGTGAAAAGATCGGTTTAGTATTTTTTTTTTCTGTAAAGTTGCTTTTTTGGAGGTTTGGAATTGAGTTGAGTGAAGAGAACCGGAGTAGAGAACATCCTTTTATTCTTTTCAAGAGTGGCTGCTTTTAGAAAAAAAAAAACAACAACAACAAAAAGGTGGACATAGTGGTACGGTGACAGAAACGCAATGTGGATTAGAATTCGTGACACATTCTCGGATCGCTTATATTGCCTAGCTGAGGAACTGATTTAGTCTTCTCTGGATGTTTACAAAGGCGTCTTTGCCCAGATAATCGGGCCGGCCCTCCTCCCACCGCCTCCGCTGCTCGTCCTCGCGCTCCTCTGCCGCCTGCCAAAGAGACGAAGTGGAAAAGCGTCTTCACTGAAAGGGTAACGCTGATCTGTACTGACACAAATGAGCATCTTTAACACAGGCCAGCGTCTTTCTTTGCCATTAACGTATTAAAGACTAACCAGGTTTATTTTTGAGGGGAAAAAAAAAAAAAAGAGCAGAGGGCATGAAGCCAATCCGCAAGCATTTTATCATCTTGTTGCAAAGTCAGCACTCAAGAATTTTAGGTGTTAAAATCATCTGTGGGCTAAAAGGGAGGGTTTTTAACAATTTAGAAAAGGAATTTGTCAAATCATTATTTAGGTGAAATCTGCTGGTTTGCTGCACATGATGCTTTGAATGACAATTTCACACACACACACACACACACACACACACACACATATATATAAATACACATATATACACTTACACGTATATATATATTTACACATATATACACGTAAGCTCCGGGTACCCGTGACCCCAGTAAGGATTAAGCAGTTACAGAAAATGAATGAATGAATGAATGAAAGAAATGTGTCCACCAGAAAGTACTACACTGTCTACGCATGTGCTTCTGTGACTGACACAGAAACTTACACAGAGATAACCTGACAGTTATGCGCAGTGTCTATTCTCTGCAGGCAGATGGCAGTGTGAGATCTGGTTTGAGGAAATCTCTCCCCAAGACTGTAAATAGGCCTGCAGATCCAGTGGAAAAATGAAATCACCTGGCTGAGACTTAATAAGTCTGACTTCATGTCCTGTTTTGCCTGGCTGCAGCCTGCATGCTCTTTGAGGCCAAATGGCAGTTTATTTAGAGGCAAACATGTTTGTACTGTGAAGGAACAGCAGTGGCAGTGTCCTACACACATACCGGGTCTAATTCAGATTCTGCCACCACGTCTTCTTCCTGACCACGGGGCAGACTCTGAAGCTCGGGGCATTCCAGCTCCTCGGCATCGCTCGGGTCAGAGCTCTGCAGAGTTTAGAGCAAAAGAAAGATCATCAATAACACCAGCGGACAACTAATGTGTATTGGAAGAAACTGGAGGAGATTTTAATCCATTCCATTGCAGATTGTAGGTGATTAAGAATGCCTGGATGAAATAACCAATCACCTCCAGCCAATATAGAAGCAAACTGATGGGACAAGTACAACAACATTAACACAGTTTTTTTTTTTTTTTTTAAATAAGTAATAACACTGACATCATTCTTCACGCTTCAGAGGCTGTTCTTTAATTCTTTTCCAGTGTAATAAAGTTTAACGTGAATCCAGGTCGTGAAGCGTATGCGGACTCAATGTCATGTTTTTTGGTGCACTCTCTGTGTTGATGCATTTTTCACTAGGTGTGTCTAAATTCCTCACTGGTGAGTTACAGTTGGGGCCTTAAGGGCTTATTGCTCATCCTCCAAAGAGGAAGGTGGAGTCCAGTTATTGTGATTCACAGAAAGAGAGAACAATGATTCATTGCTCATTCTAGAACAGTGGCTCCCAGCCTCTGTCCTGGAGACCCTTTTTCCATCCGTAGTTGATAAGATAAGGAAGAAATTCCTGAAGGAAATTCTTTTGACATGAGAATGCTCAGTGAAACAAGAAGTATAAAAATAAGTCGAGTGAGAATTAAAAAAAAAAAAAAAAAAAGACACTCAATAGTGCAACCACAAAATAACGAAGCGAAAATAATGAAAATGGTAATAATGTTTGAGAAAAGTGACTTAGTGTTTGACATAAAAATCTAATGAATGCAATAAAATGAAACAGCAGCCGGCGATGAGATGAGATGAGATGAGATTAACGTTCGGTAACATCCGGACAGTATATTAAGCAGCTGAGTTGAGTTGTATTGCACAAACCTTATCTGGAGCAGAACGACAGAGACCGAAAAGGATCATCTACAGAACGAGGAGGAGTCATACAGTTTTATTGCCGCCGGTAGTTCGAGTGTTTTCTTCGCTAACACACCCACTTCAGCACAGAAAAGGCTTGTCAATGAAGTGATTCGTTGGATCGGGAGTGTTGGGAGCACGGAGGACTCCATAACGTGCAGAGCTGGGAGGCTTCCAGGACCAGGGCTTGCACGCCACATCATATCTGCAGCTGAGGTCCTATGCTTTAGCAGGAGTGTGTGAACTTAAGTCATCTGAGCAATGTCAGCTGAAGCGAATGGAAATGAAATGATGCCCTCCACCCACACCCCAAGCGTATTCAGTGGTGTCAGACGTTTAGGGAGTGCGTGACCCAGCCAAACACAGAGTAAAAAGTAACACATATGTTTGACATTCTACTTTGTGGTCAAAAATGAACTTAACATATGTTCGACACAACCCACAGGCTGGAAATCTCTGCGTATAATTGTTTTGAATGGACTGGGTTTGCACCAATTTGCCAGCCTCTTAAGCCACTATTGCTCCCTGGTCCAATGGTTCACACACCAGTCCTGTAGTACGTCTTCCGCGGCACATTTTAGTGTTTCCCTTTTTACCCAACACACCGCATCCAACTAACCAGGTAATTACCCAGCTCTTCCTGAGCTGGAGTCGATGTGTAGGAAAGTGTGAAGGGCAGGAGGCGCTCTAGGCCTGGTTTGAGAAGCTCTGCCTGTCCTCCTCAAACCAGTCCTCAGGTCCACCGCATGGTCCACATTTTCGTTCAGACCCAACTTGGTGGTTGGTTAGTGTGGTGGATAACATCGCAGCCTTCCAAGCAGGAGAGCGAGGTTCGATTCCTAACCCTCCACACTACACCAATAACACCAAACTTTGGGCAAGACTCCTAATAATAATAATAATTATTATTATTATTATTATTATTATTACATTTATATAGTGCCTTTCACAAACCCAAGGTCACTTTACATAGCAAGGAAAAGAAAAAAGCCCCACTGCATTCATCTACTCTTGTGATGCACAAAAATTTGAGATCACTTTGGATAAAAGCATCTGGCAATAACTAAATGTAAAAAAAAAAAAATAGTGTATAGGAACAGCACAAATGTTTGTATGATCCAGGGGGGGCCCGAGGGCCGGTTGAAGGACCACTCTCTTACAGTTAACTGCTGTTTTGTCTGAACTATTCACAAATAGCAGATGCTGTAAATGTTTTCCTTTGTGGCAGAGATATGTAGGTAAGTAAAAACGATTAATCTTGCTGTAATTTATTCAAGTTGTGGACTATTAGGCTGTGTCGCTCTTCTCTAGAAAGGGAGAGAAGTGAACTGTTGCTTTTCTGTTAAGCATGCGGATTCCTTCGCGAAACTAAAGACGTTTCAAAGAAAACAGACACCAAACATGTCACAGCTGATGAACTGCATTTGGGTTAAGAGGCAAACGGTATATAAATCTGATTGTACCACTTTAAGAAATTACAAAGAGGGAGAACAATTGAGCAAAAAGCAGCTCACCACGATGTTCCCCATCTGATGACATGAACTTGAGCCGGCCTCGTTCAAAGTCAAACCTCCGAGCTTCTGGCTGAGCGTCTCCTTTTCTCTGCTCTGGGCCTCCGAGCCTGTCTCTTGGCTTTGAGGCCGAGGAGCCGTCTGTAGTGCTGCCAGGGGCTGCTGCCTCTACGACGGAAAAAGGCAAGAGGAGATAAACACACATCCGTGTCCTTTATACATGGGGGGGGGCGGGTTCGGTGAGAGGTGGATTCTAACCTTGTCTAGTGTGTGTTAAATTAATATCCAAGAAGAGTGCCTACTCTTCAGTACAAAGGATCCTAAATGGTTCTTGGCTTCAAGGGACTATTCTGAGAAAATCCTTTAATCAGCATTGAGCCTTTATATTATGTGGAGTTCCTTTCAGCTTTAAAAAAAAAAAAAAAAAAAAAAAGTTCACACTCACATCTCATTTACAACAAAGGTTCTTTACAGAGCCCTTGAAAGGTTCCTCGGGGAAGCAAAAGTGGCAGCACTGCTCTGCAAGAACTAAAGTTTGTTCTTTGTCTAGAAGGTTGTGATGTAAACCGTGTTTGGAAGACAACAATAGAAACAGAAATCCTCTAGTAACACTGTTGTTGTCTTAACAAAACCGCATCTCTCTTTATAAAAAGGCAAAAAGCATGACATTTCAGTTAAAGGTATAATTCTGCAAGATGGTTCCTCAGACAGCTGACAAGACAAGATAGGTTTGTTTTTCAGATTGTGCATGTTTAGTGTAGAATTGGAGCTAGACGGCTACAAACAGTTCAAAGTTCTATAAAATTACCAAAACCTCTCTGAACCTGCTCAAACCACATCCAGATCTTCTTGTCTAAGGTCATACCGACACGTGGATGTGGTTTAGGCTGCCTGTAGTAGTGAAATTGTGCTCATGTTTTGTAACTCACAACAATTTATTTGTAACTCACAATAATTCAGTCTGGACAGCCTTAGGCAAAAGCTGGACAAAGTTTCAGCATGTTCAGAGAGGTTTTGGTATTTTGACAGAAACGACTCTGTGCTCTACGCTGGCAAGAGGAACTCCAGTTCTAAACTAAACATGCAACATTTGCACACCTAACATGTCTTGGTGTAGTTTTATGGAAGTGATGGGTGACTATTTGAGTGACTACTGACTTCTAATATTTAGTAGCAATGTTAAACTCACAGCTGCAGTTCTGAACTAGAGTAGCAACATTTGGATGCTAAAAATGTTTTAACTAATTGACCATATCTGAATGGGAAAAAAAAAATAGTACATTTGATTTTTGCTGAACTATTGCTTTAAATTAATGAGTTTTAATCCCATGTTAGCATTTGCAAATGGAGTGCAATACATGGACATGACAATGACCATTTATTTCTAGATACAGTTGAATGCAAACGTTTGAGTGTCCCTAGTCAAATCACAGGTTTCATTGTGAACGTCTGTACACTTTATTGACACTTCCTGTTTATTTGCTAACATGTTGGAAAATATATAGAGAAAATATTACATGTGTCCTGTGCAAAAGTTAGGCTATGTTTATGCTGTATATTTTCCAGCAAGTTATCTTAGCAAATACATAGAAATAGTCCAGTACCTTTACATGGAAACACCATATTTATCATCTCCATCTTTCACTAGAAAAATCAACCAATCATTATTTGACCAGGATGTTTATACTTTTGTGTACAACTGTATGTAACTATTAGTGTTACTGAGAATTGCGAGAAAACCTTTTTCTATTAATGGCAAGTTATGTGCTATATTGACACTTGAATATTATTAATAAGAAGTATGTTTAACATGCTCGATCAGTGAATGCAAAAGGTTATAACTCATTTACTTGCTGTTCTGTCTGACTGTAGTACTCCTCCCACCACAGATTAACGTAGTGCTCCAAATTCCAGCTGGAATCCCTCGGAGGACCTCCACCAGATGATTGCTGGTTGTATGGGAAATGCCAAGGTTTGGTTGCACCCAAGAAATGAATAATTTTCGCCTGATGTCCATACCTGCAAAACACCAGACACTGAGCTGCAATTTAAACAACATCTCTCTTAGCATATTGTTCATATTTTGTGTTTTATCACTTTTTGTCGCTGAATACATACTTGTGAAAAGCAGGTAGGTACGTGTAGAGAGCACTGGCGCCGAGGTTATAGATAAACGGTAGATGTTTACTGAGTTCTTTGGTTGCCCAGTCACTGAAGAAAGAGTTTAGGAGTCCTTGGTCGCCTCCTATAAAAACAAAAAGCTACAACATTAAACTCTACATCTTACAAGAAATTTGTATTTCTGGCATTTTCAATATGGCATGTAAACATTTCACAATGTACCGTTCAGTCTGAATATGGAAATGAAGCTGCAAAAACACCCCATTCTGAATTAATGGGTTTTGAGATGTCACAAAAAAAACCCATTGCATTTACATAAAGCTGTCTGTGCAGCCTACAGCAGTTTGACCCCACCCATCTGTTATGCCTCAGGTTGTAGTACCCCAGGCTACCACCAGGGGGAGGTATCTCTATCCACTCTTTTTACCCACCTGTCTTTTCTCCCGTCAGTTCTAATCGCTGCACTCACGCGGCTCCTGCATTGACTTAAATTTAGTTCATCCCTGTCTTGAACCTATTCTCGCTGTCTCCATGCCTTCTGTGTTTTCCTCTGACCTTTCCTGGAATCCCTCGCTCCCTCTCTTCATAGTCTCCCGCCACAGCAGGGCTTTATTCGCATCACTGTGACTCACGCCTGGTATTTACATTCACCTTTATTCCTACATCTTCTCTCTTTGCCCACCCTCCTCTCACTGGCCCTGAGTGATACGGGATGGATCCCTGTCCCACTAGCATCGTGGCTTCTAACCCCGGGTCCACTGTCACTAAACAGACGTAATTGTCAGTGTGATGAGGGGCGCTTTAAATCAGAGCGCTGCCTGAAGTAATGGACCCAAACGCAGAACAGAGAGTTTAATCACTGATTCAGCACTGATGATCATACTACAAACAAGACAAAACTATAATGCTATAAGAAACAGAAAACGTTTCATTAATTGTTTACCTGTGTCTTTAGTCTATGACTCGCTCACCTCGCTTGTTATCTGACAAGTTTTCGGGTTTGAGTCGTTCGTTCATCACCTGACAGCCCAATTAGCTAACCTATGCAGCCTGAGC
>JBBIGA010000083.1:22941670-22953918 GCA_037576975.1 Alestes dentex | reverse complement strand
ATATACACACATATACACACATATACACACACACACACACACACACACACACACACACACAGACATAGATATACAGTATATGGACAAAAGTATTGGGAAACACCTGTTCACCTTCAGCAGACATTTTGGACAACGGTGTGCTTCCAACTTTGTGGACACAGAAGAACTGTTTGCACCGTTTTTGTTTGTGGAAATCAGATTCGACTAAGACACTTACTTTAGGTTTTTTAAAAACCTAAAACCTTTTTTTCTTCAACCTTGATTTCCCACTTTTTCCACTTTTTCTCCTTATTGACATCACAAAATGCTGAGGGAACGTGTAGGTGCACTGGTGGTTATGGATAGTAAATAAAATAGATATAATTCTTTTGTAGGCATTGCAACCTCAGGTTCCTCCACCATTGTAAAGAAATCCAAGTCCACACATTTCTCTGCATCAGTCCGGTCTGAATGACTTTACTAATTCAGAAATCTGGATAATTCAGTTGGCTTCCCCTTTAAATACCTGTGACAAGTCTGCAATAACATTAAGTACCTCTCTTGTTTTTCTATGTGACTCCAGCTGGGCAGTTTCGCGACCAGTAGGACTTCCGTTACCCATATCACTGGTGTCTCTCGCCTCTTGTAGACTGATTCCCACCAAGAATGCCTGCCCTCTATAATCAAGGCATGACCACTCCAATAATTGTGTAATAACTCTCATCTGCGAGCCGTCATTAACTCAAAGGTTGCTCCGGCCTGATGAAATGATACAACTAATTAGATATGGGGAACAAGTGGAAGAGCACTGAGAAAGATAAACTCAGGCCCTTCTTTCTGCTCCGGACTCCCTGACCTTCCCAGACAGAAGCACAGAAAAGTCATCAGATTATCTAAATGAGCTTTTAGGGCCCATTTTAGAAGCAGCCTTAGTTTGGTCCCGATCGAACGAGCTTCAAAGCTTTTGAAATGATAGATCAGTGCCAAGAAAAAGAAGCTATTTGATGGGTGAAGATTAAGAAGGTAATAAGGCGTTTTTTTTTTTCTCTTTTTCTTTTCTTCTTTTCTTTCCAAAAGAAGACATTTTCAGAAGCAGGGCATTTGAGGTAGGCAGCGTACTCCTATAAAATGTAAAGGTGCCAGCGGAGTTCTTTTAAGAACAACCTTTGGTTCCCTAAAGAATGTTTCAACAGATCGTTTTTTTAGTGCCTACTGGACACTGCATGACTCTTAAAGTCTCAGAATCACATAGTTGCTCACGCTACATGACATTCATCGCCTCTTGTTTGTTGTTTGGTTTTAAATTGAGCGATTAGTGGCAAAGCCCACCATCTGGTGGTCTGTTGGTTAGGGAGTTGCCCATGTGATCCGAAGGTCATGGGTTTGAATCCCAGGACTGCCGGTGGCACCACTGAGGTACCCTTCAGCAAGAGACCGTCCCCACACACTGCTCCCCAGGCTCTGTGCCCACTGCTTCACTTGAATAGGCTAAATACAGAGAGAGAGAGTTTCACACTGTTCACACTGTGGTGTGTTCATATTTGACGAATGGACGCTTCACACTTATAGAAATGAATGCGTGACGTGCCCGTCGCATCCCAAACAGGATTTGGAGCAGCTTGCAGTGGTTGTTGTCTTTGCTCCAAGAAAAATCAGTTAATTTTCAAGCAACAATTTCTGCTCCTTTCATATCCCTGCAGTCCCCGTCTGTTTCCTGGGTCAATGCCGATCATCAAGTGGGCATCTCACAGAGAAGAAAGCTGCTGGGAATATTAACTCAGAGGCTGCTCCAAAACTATATTCACAGATGTCACCGTGTTTTTTTTGGTTTTTTTTAATGTTTTGGTCGCTTGCCCTTCATTCCCAGCAACATTTCTCATGGTCTTATTGGCTCTTGCCCTCATTGTTCATAGTGCTCGTCACAGAGGAGCTCATACCAGTTCTACTTTGCGAATTTCAAACCTTTCGAAGTGCGTGTCAGGTGACATGCTGAGTTTCTGTAGCGTACGACCGTTTGGGAGGAGTTTAAGAAACTCTTGTCCCTGAAACGGTTCTTGTCCCTGAACCATTTCTAAACAGAAATTTGTTACGTAGCTGGACGTATTTACCACCAATCCCGGAAAAAATTAAACTGAAACCAAAAGTGAGCATAGTTTGCGCTCAGAATACTCCGGTGTTTTTTTACGTTAATCTCTATCCGTTGCATTTGTAGCATAAACCTGACTACCATGAACAGTAATAGCTACATTTCCATGCGCTGATCAATAAACAGAAAATCTGTTGACATATATACACTATACGGACAAAAAGTGACCATTACACCAACAGGGAGTTTACTGACATTGCATTCAAATCCATAGACTTTAATATGGAGTTTGTCCCCTTTACAGCTCTAACAGGAGTTTCTGTGGGAATTTGTGCCCATTCATTCTGTAGATCATTTATGAGGTCAGACACTGATGTTGAACAGAAGGTCTGGCTCACAATCTCCGTTCCAGTTGGATGGGGTTGAGGTCAGGGCTGTGTGTGGACCAGTCAAGTTCTTCCACACTGAACTCATCCAGCCATGTCTTTATGGAGCTCGCTTTGTGCACTGGATCATAGTCATGCTGTCAGACCCCTAAACAGTCCATCATATGTGTTGCAAGTTGGATTAAAGAACCGCCTGGTAGTCCCTGAGGACTGTTTTGAGAACAACTGCTTTGAAGAACCCTTGAGGCACCTTTATTTTTAAAGAATGTAATACAGAGTAGCATCGTAACTCCAAATCCAGAATACAGATATCAATAAGCATTTACACTTAGGATGAAAAAAAAGTCCTTAAACGTCACATTAAACTACTCTGATCAAACCCGAAGAAGCAGCTATAGGCAAAAACAAGCGGTGTTTTCCGACAAGCTCTGCTTGGCTGAGGTTTTTTTTTTTTTTCCCTTCAAAAATAAAGTGTGACCTTTTGACCTTGCATAAGCTTCGGTGGTGACAGTAATTAGTGAGCAATTCAGCTTTGATATAAGACTTAATTGGATGCGTACTTTGATGCACGGACGATCCAGAGGAGGGATCGTGGGCGAGCTGCTCCATTAAAAAAAAGTACATGTACGTAGCGCAATGGCTTTCAAATGGCATTTCTAAATTGCAGTCTTCACAAAGGTCAAAACACTGTAACTGATGTATTTATTATATATTTCCTTCATATTTTTTTTTTTTCTTGTCCACGGAAATGGTCTTCCACAAAAAAAGCGCAGTTGTTAATGCGGCTAGCAAAGAATAAAAGCTGATAATGTGCTTATTATGCATGTCCATGATTTCTGTTCGCCACAAAAATGACCATCAGCATAGAGGCTTAGCTCACCTGAAAATGTCGATTTGGCCAACAAGGACTGAATGCTAATGGGGAATTAACGCTTTAGCATTTGCTCAGTCTAACATGTCTTTACCAGCTCTTGTTCACTGTTCACATTGTATTAACTGTACTTTAATCTGTTGACTAATGTCTGAGGTTAAGGCCTCTGGTAAGTGGCAGGCGTCTGTCCTTTGGGTTCTCAAGTCATGGCCATAAGCCATTCCGTTTGAGTTCTCTCTGAGCGCGGATAATAAATGGCGCTGTATTGATTGAGCCGATCGATGTTTGCGTGTCGCTGCATCAGTAGTGATCCCACAATGTCCTTTTATTTGCAGTGGAGTTCATGTACCTGGACTTGGCCTCCTTGAAGTCTGTGCGACAATTTGTCCAGAGGTTCAAATCCAAGGGTCTGCCTCTCCATGTTCTCATCAATAACGGTACGTAGCTCTAATGCGTTCTTCAATAATCATCGTTGGCATCATGCGTGAAGTAACACCGTTTGTTCTGTAAGGTTTAACCAGGCCTGCGGTGTTTTGGCCGAAAATGACAGCCACTTTCAATGCTATGCTCTTTATGATCGGGAAACTGATTTTAACCCAAATGCAGTTGCCATGGTTGATGTCTGAATTTAAAGTTTTGCACTGTAGCACCGAGGTTAATGTGGTTAAGCTTTGGAAGTCTAAAGCATATGGGGTTGGTTAACACCATAGCTGTAGATAAGGGCTCCCTCCACCCCTCCCAACTATCATTAGTTTCTATGGTGAGAAACAGGACTTAAAGAAACAGGATCATACGTTGTTTTTTGTTTTTTTTTTACCATTTCTGTTTAAACAGAGCCAGAAACCTGTTTGGGGGTTGCCAGATAGGGCAGAGTCCCGCAAATAAGCAGCTTGCTATAAAAAATAACAGTTCATCAGTCATGTATTTTCATTTCCTTGTCATTTTGAGCTATCGTATTTATTGTTACTGTGGTAACTGTGGTTGTTACTAGGTGGTTGCCAGGGTGCGGCTAGGTGGTCACTATGGCACTACAGCTGATAACTGTAGCGGTTTCTATGGAGTTGCTTGGTGGTTGCTAGGGGTTTGCTAAGTGGTTACTATGGCATCACATAATAGTAAAAGTAATAATAATAGTAATAATAATAAACTAAGTTTGAGCATGTCTTTAGCATATTCTAAAATAATCAAAAATTCCAAACCATATTCTAATCAAATATTGTTATATTCTCTGTAATGCCCATAGAATATTAACATAGTAACATACTTAGACAATATTAGGAAAAGTGAACATTCAGAAGGTGCAACCAACTGAACAACCATATTTCATCCCGCCTGCTGGAGGTTCTTTCATTTCCATTATACACTTTGTGTTACAGAGTTCAGGCTAGGATGGTTTAATATATTTTTCCTGAGCATTTGTTCCATAAGTGTCAACACTTGAGCACTAGGAAATCAGTCAAAACAATCATCTTCATGAACCCCCCCCCCCAGCCATCATCTAATGCTTCACTCCAAATTTACAGCTGTTAAATGGCCTTTTGCAGCCGTTTGGAAAACTGTGCCAAAGTTTTCTAGATTAGCAGTTAAGAGGCGCCCACTGGCAGCGTTTGTTGTTGTTTTTTTTTTTCTTTTTTCGGAAGTGTCTGGTACGTGTCCTCAGGGCCTTAGGGGTCGTTTGTTTTTAACTGGACAGTTCTTATTTAGCAGCCCTCCCCAGGGAGCGTCTCCAAACGACAGGAACAGTCACACTCCGTTCTGTCTCAAACGGGGGAGAATTAATAATTCACGCTCCCCTCCTCTCTCTCGCTCTCCCTCTCCCTCTCTCGCGCCCGCTCTGTCTCTTCCTCTCTCGCTCATTTGTTCTCCACGCCGCACATCCCTTCCCGCTGATAACGGCTGAAGGACAAACGCATTTGTGCCGCCCCATTGAGGGCCTAATGATGCAGAAAGGTCACCGCGTGACCCCCTCGGAGCCTCTGGAAAAGTGGCACTGGGGAACCGCAGTTATGCGCCGAACCTCATCAATACACGCAGGCTTTATCCCCCGAGAACAGGGCTGGTGTGCTAACGAAGGTTTATATGGGGTTTTTTTATTATTATTTGTATTTATTTTTCAGTTCCGCAGTTGCACGGTCCTGTCTGGGTCTATTTTATTCCCGTAATTTATAAAGGCATAATGTTTAGTTTTAGTTTTAAGTACATCGTCTGTCTAAACGTTTCTGTAATCCTGATTACTGCGTCCTCCGGGGAGTCCAAGCGGTAATTCTGTTAAGAGCACAATTATGATGAAACATGTGTTTTGGCAAAGGCTTATTCTTGCATTGGGAATAAGGCAGTGCACACAGACAATAGGCTTGCTTGATCTTTGGCGAGGATTTAGCACAGATTAGTCCCTTGCCGCACTGAAATACCCCCTCTTTCTACAATTATCCCGGATTTGTTGTTCAAAACGGAACCTTGCAAAAGGTGATGAGGCCCAAATAACTGGTGCAAAAATAAAACCGTTTAGGTCAAACTGATGCACAGTAATCTCAGCACAGTGCAGCTCAGCGTGTTCATTAATCGATAGCATGAAACTGGCGTTCGGAATCTTTAAAAGCTGCCACAGGTGGTCAAGCCTTTCTGCAGGTGGTCAAGTGACAAGTGAAATTAAGTGGGGAACACTCTTCTGCACATTTTAATGCACATTTACTGTTTATTTGTCTAATAGAACCCTGGGGAATAGTAATAAAACAAATGTGGCCTGTGCAACAGTTAGGGCATGTTTTAAGCTGTAGTTTCTGCCATATATTTTAAAGAGAAATTAGCAGAAAAGGCCATATTTAAGTGTGTTCTGTCTAGAAAATCAACAACACGTAATCTGACCAGTGGTGCCAAAACTTTGGCACACCATTTTAATTATGGATTTGAAAAATATAGAAAGATAACATATGAATCTACGACTTTTTCAGTGCTTCAGTGTCCAAGAAATGACAATTTAAACATAAAGAATGCTCTTTTTTTCATCATCATAACAGCCCCTCCACTATCCACAAAACCAAATGTGGATTCGGAGTGTAGAATCTGCACAGAGTTTCCTCCCCAGAGGTTCCACCCTTGATGAACTTTGGAGTTTTCTTCTGCCAAATCCGTTTCGGCCTTAAGCTGCAGCAATTAAGCAGCCCGAGTGCCCTTCTCAAAGTGCTAAATGGGTCAATGACATGACAGGGCACCGTCTTCCGGAGACGTCCGGCCCCACTGCCCTCTCCTGTTCTCTGGACGCCCTCTTCGGTTTCGTCTGATTTTCCGACAAACATTTTCATAGCCACTGAAACCCTCTCCATTTCAGTCAAGAGCCTCTTTTTCCCCCCACGTAACACACAGGGCCAGCATGAGTCAGAAATTCTTCCAGCAATTTAGTCTGCCACCTCACTTGGGCTCGAATTGCCCGCCTCAGACCGCGGCTTTAACATCTCCTGCGCTCCGGCGCCCAATACAGCTTTTTCGATTTGGCGAATCCTCCAGCGACTTGCTAGCTGTTGAGACTCAAATTGACCGTATAAAAATGCTCAATGAAAAGAACAAAAGCAAGACAGGCCCTTGCCCTTGCCGGTAATGCAATTGATCATTGTGCATATAGCAGAACCCCCCCCCACCACCACCACCTTTAGTTACTATAACAGCTTTTTTGCCCTTTTTGCTCCTCTCTAGCGGGTGTTATGCTAGTCCCGGAGAGAAAAACGGAGGACGGTTTCGAGCTGCACTTTGGACTGAACTATCTGGGCCACTTCTTGTTGACCAACTTGCTGCTGGACACGCTGAGGAAGTCGGGCAAGAGCGGGCAGTGCTCTCGCGTCGTCACCGTCTCTTCAGCCACACATTACGGAGGACGCCTCGACCTGAACGACCTGCAGGGCAGGTGAGGGAAGCTTGCGTTTTCCAGACCGGAACACATCCATTACTGAAATATTATTCAAGTCTCAATTACATCATGAATGACACTGGGGCAGCTGGTGGCCGAGTGGTTAGGGGGTTGCCCCTGCGATCAGAAGGCTATGGGTTTGAATCCCAGGACTGCTAATGACACCACTGAGGTACCCTTGAGCAAGGTACCGTCCCCACACACTGCTCCTCGTTGGTGGCTGTCCACTGCTTCACCTGGTGAATGGGTTAAATGCAGAGAAAGAATTTCACACTGTTCACACTGTGACTGTAAGGGCCACTTTACTTACTTTGTCACTTCAGTATAGCGGTAGATCCCATTTGTTCATTTTCTAAATGTAAATAAGTCCGCATCCTCAAAAGAGAATACATTTGAATGCACAGTTACTGCTTATTTGCTGTATTCAACACAAACAGCATAATCAAACATAAAATGTGGTCTGTGCAATGTGATTTGCATATTTTCTTTCATGTTTTGTTGTGTTTTTTCCACTATGTGTTAATTTACAGAAAGGTAGCATGTTAAAGTGTGTTTTGTTTTTTGTGTTGTTTTTTTTTTTTTTTGTAGAGGATGTGTACTTTCACTTAGAAAATCGACCAAACACGTAATTTGATCTAAACTTCTATCCTGTTCTGTTTATTTCAGTGTAAAAAAAATGACAAGAAAAATAACTTATAAAATCCAAATCATCATACCATTTCATCTTTTGCCTACAAAATCAAAAGTGATGTGGATTGTAAGTACTGAATCTGTACTTTCAACACAATTTCTTCGCTTGTTCCAATGAACAACGAGTGAGAAATGATTTGCATAAGACGACACAATGCTATTTTCGGTCATTTCTGGTGACAGCTGTGACTTACAAGGGTTAATCCTGATCCTGGAAAGAGATTAGTTCCAGCCCTAATTGAACACACCTGAACTAATCAAGGATCAGGAGCATCTGTATATTAGTTGCAGGTGTGTTGGAAGAAGGGTCGAACTGAATACTGCCAAGGAGCAGATCTGTAGAATCAGATGTTTACCTCTGTTTACAATATCCAGACTGTTCATCTGAATCCTGATATGCTTTGATGAAATAAAAGCAATGCCTTGCACTACAGTCAAGGAGGAACAAATGTACCAACAGCATGTCACTCTATGCTATTGTTTGAGCCTTAGTGTATCCTACTACCGGGTTTCTCAACCACTGGGGCGCGGACCACCGATGGCCCGCGAAGGCTTTCGATTGGGCAGCAAATCTAAAATCGAGACAGGCCATTGGTCCGCAATTGGTTATTTAATAAAATTTAATGTGGTCAGGTGGCCCTTAATGTTGAAAAGGTTGAGAACCTTTGTCCTAATAAACACTATATGGACAAAAGTATTGGGACATGCCTGTTTTTCAGGGCTAGGCCCCTTACTTCCTGTAAAGGACAATCTTAATGCTTCTTCATACCAAGACATTTTAGACAATGCCACGCTTCTTACTTTGTGGACACAGTTTGGGGATGAACCGTTTCTATTCCAGCATGACTGTGCCACAGTGCACAAAGCGAGCTCCATAAAGACGTGGCTGGAGGAGTTCAGTGTGGAAGAACTTGACTGTCCCACACAGAGTCCTGACCTCAACCCCATCCAACACCTTTGGGTTAGCCAGGCCTTCTCATCCAACATCAGTGTCTGAACTCATAAATGTTCTACAGACTGAATGGTCACAAATTCCCACAGAAACTCCAAAATCTTGTGGGAAGTCTTCCAAGAAGACTGGAAGCTGTACAGCTGTAAACGGGGGAACAACTCCATATTAAAGTCTCTGTATTTGAATGCAGTATCATTCAAGTCCTTGTTAGTGTCCCAATACTTTTGTCCATATATTGTGCATCCTAATATAATATGAAAACTGAGGGACGCAGGGGAAAAAGAATTCAAATCTATGTATGATTATTATGTAAACATGCAAACAACTGTCCATTTAGTGCTTAGATGAATACCCTCAACACCTCCTTTACAATGGCTATTCATGTCTCAGATGAAGGCTAGCACTAACAGCCTCCTTTTTTGCCCTTTTAAAAGGTGTTGAAAAGGACTGTCCTGACCAGTCTCCCTAATGTGGTTACAAATGCACACATGCTAGTGGTAGCTAGAAATAAGAAAGATGTCACTAAAGCTGGAGAAGAAACATTAGGAGAAACCAAGCCTTTAAGGGGGAACCCATCCTCCTCCTGGTTGACAGTGTATAGCAAGAGAGAATAAAAGAATACCACTATGGAGATGACTAACAATATATGACTTATCCACTGAGCTGTAGAGTCTATAGTTAGCAGGATCAGTAGTAGCAGCGGCTTCTGTTGGAGTCTTGTGTGATTCATTTGGAGCTTGAGGGACTAGGCACCCCCTGCAGGTGATCCATGGCGGTCAAACTAGTCTGGAGGAAAAGAGACCTCGATGAGGAGGGATGTTAAAGACGACCATGGCTGGTACAGTTCACAATAAATCAATCACACCCCTCCCTCACCCGCGATACTGACAACCCCACACCACTTTCATCCATTAGTTTAAAGGGACGAAGGAAAAGAACACACCTTCAGCCTCCTTGAACTTCTCCATCAACTTCCTTCTCAGTTCCATCATGACCAGATCCCAGTGCGGTTGCTGCGCTCTCACAGAAGCGCTAGAGTGGAGCCTGGCCGATTCCTGCTCCACATTCCTGCATGTTTCTTGACTCTTCTTCAGAGTACTGAGTCGTAACGCTCATCTGTGGAGCTTCCAGAGGCAAATCGGATGAACGGACAACAGGTTGAAGTAGATCTAAGAGAGAAAAAAAATAAAAGGATGGACATTAATTATGACATAGTTGGGGTGAGATCTTTGATCCAGTAGTTTAAAGGAACAATAAAAAAAACAAACACACCGTCTGCCTCCTCGAACTCCTCCATCCACTTCGTCTTCATTTCCATCATGATCAGCTCCCACTGCTGGTAATTTGCCCTTTCAGAAGTAATACATTTTTTGCTCCACATCCTTCATCATCTTCAGCTCCCAGTCCTGGAGCCGTGCTCCTGCAGAATCCATCCTGTTGGACTTCTCCATGTTCTTGGGAATGATATTTTGATGTTCAACAGTGATGTCTGGGGCTTTGAAGGACAAATCCAGGACGAGATGTTGATCTATGAAAAATGTTATTTTGGAGTGATCACGATTTCATGTATGGATGTTAAAGTTGGATTGACAAATCCAGCTCATAACACATGATGAACCCATCAGTTATGAAGAGACAGAAAAAAAAAAAACTCACTCTAAGCCATGTTCTCCTCCTGCTTCTCCCGCTCCACCAAATCCATCACGTTCTTCTCCCGGAGTTGCAGCTCTTCCACAACGTTCTTCTGCCCGGCCTTCCTCTCACTCTCATCCGTGGAGGAAGGCGGGGAGTTAAACTGTGGGAGCATCGCAAAAGATTCTCTTAACATTTACAAGCAAGTCTGAATGTGGAAAAGAATGAAGTCCTGAATAATGTCTGTCTGAGTAGAAGTTTTATACCTCAGTACATTTTGCTGTCCCAACACATTTCTTTACTAAAGATTCCTCCTTAGCACTTATCTCCTGGTCTTCCTCCTCCTGGACGTCCTCCTGCTCCAGTGGAGGTCCTGACTGTGTCCCACTGAACACTTTTTATGTAGAAGATCTAACAGAAGGAAATGTAGATTGTACAGATTCATTTGTTCATATATGATTCGGACAAGAACAGCAGTCACATCTGAGCAGCGTTGTCCCATAACAGAGCATTTTTTCACAGGATAAAGTACCTTCAATCCATTTCAGAGCTTCTTCCTCAGCTCTTTTCTTCCAGTCTTCCTCCTCTGACTCTCTGAGCTCCTCCTGAAGGTTCTCCTGGTTAGTGGAGGCAGTGACTGTGCACTGCTGAGCAGCATCCTGCACCAGATCTAATGGGAGGAGAGGAACATCAGTGACGTTTCTGTTAACACAACACTTAGGAGCAGATCTCAAGGAAAAAAGTAACAAAGTGATGGAAAATATCAGTGAAACCAGACTTTAACAAGACCATAAACCAATGATCAGCCATGAGTTCCCATGATGCATTCCCATATTTCTGTGTCAGTGTACCTTCAGTCCATTTCTCAGTGGAGGTCATGGCTCAGTGCTGCTGAACAGTATTATGTCGAAGATCTAACGGGAGGAAAAGTAGATCAATAAAGCTGTAATTTGGACTGATTCTGCCCCAGATCTAATAGGAGGAAAAGAATGTGACTGTATTTTAACAAAATGACTCCATTCAGGTGTGAGAGTAGAATTGAATTTTATGAAGTTTTATTTATGGTTATTATATTTTTCTTTATATAACTGTTGCTATGGGTTCAGGCAGTTAAAATTCTGCATAATCAGAACTACATTTCAGTTACACTTACTGTTACAGGACAGCATTACAGTACAGTATGAGGCAACGTTTCTCAAACTTCTTTGTCCTGGGGCCCAGTCACTTCAGGCTTTGGGGCTGCAAGGTCCTGCCTTTATAGATAGATAGACTGATAGATTATTATTACTGTTGTTGTTGTTATTATTATTATTATTGTTATTATTGTTATTATTATCATTCCACTACTACTACAATCATTATCACTATTAGTATTAGTATTATTAGGCCTTATGTCTTGATAAGAACAATATTAAACAAGACCTAGCAGTGCTTTGGCTAAATTTGAGATTATTGCCAAATCACCTGTAAATATACAGGCATGTAGTAATTATTATTATTATTATTATTATTATTATCAATGTTGTTGTTATTGTTATTATTCTTTTTTTAGGGGCCTATGCATGTGTATATATATTAACCAAGAAACCTAGATTTTTTTGTGTTTGTTTTTTTTTATTATTATACTTTTGAACATAAAGCAATAACATCCATACACTTTTATGATAAGCATAAAGGCCTACCAGAAACATGGGACTGGTGTAAATGGTGATGTGTAGATGCTATAATGGTGCGTAGATAACATGGTGTGT
>JBBIGA010000083.1:22927902-22939243 GCA_037576975.1 Alestes dentex | reverse complement strand
CCTGGCTGCCCGCTGCTTCACTTGGTGAATGGGTTTAAATACAGAGGAAGAATTTCACACTGTTCACACTGTGCTGTGCTGGGCTGTGTTCATGTGTGACAAATGGTTCAAATGTCAGTTCCTCCTGAGATCATTTGTAAAGTGATATCTTTTGCTCCATTGTTCTAGCTTTATTTATTTTTTAAAAATGTAAGCGGCCTTCCTTTCTGTTCACAAAGAAGTTCCCTAAACATTTTAGTGACTAAGATTTCTGTCTTACGCAGACTCTTCCTCCACCTCTCTCTCTCTCAGGTCGTGTTACTGTGCCCATGGAGCGTACTCTCAGAGTAAGCTGGCGCTGGTGCTCTTCACCTACCACCTGCAGGACCGGCTGTGGGCACGGGGAGATCCGGTAACGGCCAACGCTGTGGACCCGGGCATGGTGGACACGGCCCTGTATGAAAACCTCTGCAGCCCTGCCCAGCTGGCCAAGAAACCTGTGGCCAAATTGCTCTTCAGGGTGAGAAAACAAACAAAAAAAAAATGCCTCTCTCGTATCCTCAGACCAGGATATAACCAGGAGTTTGATGTAGTATGTTAGAATTTGTTGTTTCACACCAATGGTTCTCAACCTTTTCAAACATTAAGGCCCACGTCTCTATCACGGCATGTTGCCGAGGCCCACTCGGCCACATTAGATGATATTAAATAAGCAATTGCCGACCAATGGCCTCGATTTTAGATTCACGGCCCAATCAAAAGCCTTCGCGGCCCATCAGTGATCCGCAGCCCAGTGGTTGAGAAACCCAGTTTTACACTGCGCCAAGCTGCAGAAAAGGTCAGAAATGGAAACGAAGCTGCACAAAAAAGCTTTTTTTTTTTCATTCACTTTTTTTTGGAATGTCACAAAACAACACATTTACATAGAATCATTTGCTAAAGTCCAATTCACGTACATGCATTAGGTTAATGGTGGGGTTAGTGGAGCAAAGTAGTGTGTTTCCATGTCTCCATTCAGGTGTTTTAACCAGGTTTAAAGCTGGATTCTAGTGTTTATGGGAGTCCTAGACACTCTGGCGCTGACTACTGTCTTTAGAACACTAAATAACACTGAGCAATGCATCTCCTGTAGTTAATAACTCATTTCACTTCTTGATTTGACAGTCAAAAACACATTTGGATTCACGCTGTGGACACAAAAGCTACACTAGTGCAGTGCACACAAAACTACTGCAGAATCTCTATACCCGTGTCATTTAGGAGAATGTCGATGACACATAAATATGATTTACATTTCCAAACTTTTGTGCTCTCTCTCTTCTTACCTGTTAAAATGCTGAATTCTACCACTTATTGGGATTAAAAGTACTCGAATGGACTGTTGCAATATTGTAATTTACGCGTACAAGTTTTCTCGCAGCTCTAGGATAGATTGTGTGAGTTTAGGGAATTGAGTTTAAACAGATACATACGTTTATAATATTACATTTAATAGATGTTTAGTCAGTCAGTAAAAGACAAGGTAATTATCTTCAAAGAAATGGACTAAAATGTGTTCATTCAAGTTCACCTCCCGTAACTGTGCCATAATGTAATAGAGCATCTAGAAACAGCAGAATATCAGACAGTTGCGTAATATCAGAGTCTTGTATTTTTTATCCCCTTTCTGGTGTGTTTTTTTTGTTTTTTTTTTGTTGTTTTTTCGTGGCTGTCAACAGGACCAGCTGGTTCCTTGGAATTCATCTTAAAATCTTCCAGTTCCTGAGCCATGATGTATGTCAGAGTGGACGATAATTGGATTTATTTTATCTCTGCACATCAAAAGGGTGTGTGTGCGTGCGTGCGTGCGTGCGCGTGCGTGCGTGCGTGAGTGAGTGTGAGTGCTTGCGTGCCTGCCTGTATTTGTGTGTGCGTGCGTTCGTGTGTGCGTGCGCGCATGCGTGCTTGCGTTTGTGTGTGTGCGCGTGCCTGCCTGCATTTGTGTGTGCGTGTGTGCGTGTATGTGCGTGCGTGTGTGTGCGCGTGTGTGTGCGCGTGCGTGTGTGTGCGCGTGTGTGTGCGTGCGTGTGCGTGTGTGTGTGTGTGCGCGCGTGCGTGTGTGCGCGCGCGTGTGTGTGCGTGCGTGTGTGTGCGTGCGTGTGTGTGTGTGTGCGTGCGTGCGTGTGTGTGCGTGTGCGTGTGTGTGTTTGCTTGTAATCATGGATGACTCTTTCAACCTTTCTGATGTATCCTGATTCCTCCAGGATCTCAGATCAGAGAGAACAGAAGAACAAAAGAGAAGGAAGTACAGTTGAACCCCAAGGAGAAGGAAGGCAAAGCACAGTTGCTGTTGTTCCCAGAGCTGTAGGTTCTGAATAGTTCAAAGTTCAAAAATACACACTATTTTTGGGATGGAGTTCTACCCTCCTAGGTCCCTGGTGGCGTATATTCACCATGAAACGCCTCCCCTTCGCAGCTCTTTGGAGCAGGAGAAGAAATTACGGTTGAAGTGAACAGACTCTAAACTTTCAGTCTGTTCAAGATTGTTGAGGCATCTCAGGTGGCTTCTTGAGAAGAATGCCAAGAGCTTATAAACCTGCATCAAGAAAAAAATGGAGGCCGCTTTGAAGAATGTTTAACACTTTTCTAACACTTTTATGCATTTGTGGAGTATTGAGACACCAACAAGGACTTTAATGACATCCCATTCAAATACAGAGACTTTAATATGGAGTTTATCCCCTATTTGCAGCTTCCACTCTTATGGAAGGATTTCCGGAAGATTATGGAGTTTCTGTGGGAATTTATGTACATTCTTTCTGTAAAGCATTTATGAATCTCCGTTCCAGTTCATCCCAAAGGTGCTGGATGGGTTTGAGGTCAGGGCTCTGTGTGGGTCAGTCAAGTTCTTCCACACTGAACTCCTCCAGCCACGTCTTTATGGGGCTCGCTTTGTGTACTGGGACACAGTCATGCTGGAATAGAAAAGGTTCTTCTCCAAACTAGGTCCACAAAGTTGGAAGCATGGCGTTGTCCAGAATGTCTTGTTCTGCTGAAGTATTAAGATTGTCCTTCACTGGAAGTAAGGGGGCTGGCCCGAACCCTGAACAACAGGTGTGTCCCGATACTTTTGTCCATACATATATTCAGACTGTAGAAGGTTCTGTCTTACTGGGGTGATGTGGGGAGCCACTCAGTGGTTCAAAATTTGTAATTCTGGATGACATTATGAAGATTATTCAGATCTCTTGCATATCACAAAGGCCGCTCCCACAACAGGCGACACTGAGGTTGTTTTGTCCACATGAAAGAACCTTCTGGAGTGGCCAGCAAACTGGCGACCTCTCTAGTGCCCTTCATCCTACAAAAGATCACACTTATCTTTCCCGTCTGATTTTAATTTCCGTGGAACTCGTGCCCTTGTCAAGATGAATGTTGATACTGAATTATTTTGATCTTCATCACCATGGAGATTTTCACAGGCTTACATTGTTGGGTCCGGGTCAAAGCTATTGAGGCCTGATTAGACACGAATCTGATTCTTCTCCGGAGGCTGCAGGCGTCGTTCCATACCAACCCACCTATACCCCGCAGTTCATGCCATGGATTTTCTTGGAAAAGTAATGTGAAAAACTCTTCAATTGATGGGACCTTTCAAAATTCTGTAGCTCTCCTCCAAATGTTTTTTGACAGTGGCTTGTTCTCGACTTTTTCCAACAGAGCAGGGCTCTGTGATCTTCGCACATCAAACTGCTTAGCTTAGAGGGCCACACTTCAAAAATTCATAACTGAACGTTTTTGGAGTAGAACTGTAGGATTGAGCAAGAGCCCAAGAATTTAAAAGAAGAATTTAAAACATTAATTCTTTCAAGAACATTCGTGACATGAACTAGGACAGTTGGCATAGAATGACCCCCCGTGTGTTTGGTCTTTGCGGTATTTTAACATTTTTCAAAAACACAGTGACAAAAGCGAGACCACATTTGCAGCCCCTTTCAGCAGATGTTGAAATGTTGCTGTCAGCTTCAATATCAGAACTTTGTTACTTTTGTGTTTATTTTTTTGTCCAGTTTTAAAAACACTGGCTCCCTTTTACATTACGTATACATTACGTCATGACGAATGGACCAAAATGAATGGTCCACAATTACTTAAGCCTTAGGACAGATGTAACAGAATTCACACTTGAATTTTGGTACAGAGGTACAGAGCAGCATGGTAATGAATAATAGAAGCATCTTGGATCATTTCATGACTGGATAGACAAAGAAATTGGGGACATGCATTGGGGAAAATGTTCTGAAAACCGATAGGGACGGTTTATTCCAGCGTCTGTCAGTGAGGCCATAGTTAGAAACCATCGAGAGAGAGAGAGAGACCACAAGTCTCTTTTTTTTGTACTATATATACACTGTTGATTTTGGAAACAGTGTTTTCTGTGAAGCTGCTAGGAATGAACAATCGGACTTTGACCATCTATGAGATACCTGGATTCATGTTGAAACAGTACTGACCTACAGGAAAAATGTAGGAGCCCACACTTATACAAAACTGTATATTACACAAAATCAAACTCTCTTACAGTGCCAAATTAGCTTTAATCTCTGTAAATATTGTAACTCTGGTGTAATACTTAGCTAGTTGCTTGTTCTTATTGTTATTTTAAGCTATATAAAGCTACTGTGGTCACCATGTATCCTCATGTTGACTTTGCTACTTTTCTTAAGATTATATTGTGCTAGAAACACAATTGATTGGTGAACCCTAAATGTGAAGATGTGTCTGCTTTATTTTTTTGACCAAAATGATTTTTTTTCTTTGCTAGATGGATATTATGTGATTGGTCTTAGTCCCAGCTCTCAATAGAATCGGTGGCTCCTTTGCATACCGTACACTTCTCACAATAACGATGAACTGAAAAATATGTTGTTGATATTTCTCTTCAAGACCTTGAAACTTGAAGAATGAGATTCCGGAGATCTGTTTTCAGCCCCTTCTGTGTTCCCGGGCAGTTTTATTTTCTGTGATGGAGTTAGAGAAAGAAGAAAATGGGGGCATGCATCATCTTCCCTGTGAATCAAGTGGGTTTAAGTAATGATGTTTTTTTCCTCCAGGCCTTTCAAGGATCTCCTCAGGGCTTGAATACACCCACCTTGGAAAACATGCTCACCAGAGAAAATGGGTGCATTTGCCTCTTTCGCTTTCCTACCGTCCACACGTCAAGCCAAAAGAACGACCTTGCAAAAGACAATTAAGTGCTCAAGCGCCGTATCCTGGATACTGTTGCGTTGCAGATGCCTATTGATTGCAGCCGGAACACGTGAAGGCGAATTTCGATGCACTTCATAGTCAGCACAGAACACTGAAGTGTCTGAATCTGTTCATTCATGGACATCTATAGTTGTTATTCGGTTGTAATTTATATTTAAGTTCAGTTCACATTTTGAATGGACAGGTTGCTTCAGTTTCAGAGCAAAACATGTCAGATACGTAGAGATGCCTCGTCTTCCTGCAAAAGAACCACAACTTTCTGTCAAAATCGAACCATAACAAAATATCTGCCCTGCTTACAAAGACATGTGGTTGAGATTGAAAATCTAAAATCTGCACTTGAACAAAATTTCTCCACCTATTTAAAAACGCGAGGAATGTTCCTTTACCCTTTACTCTTTGTCAATGGTTTTCTTACTTATTTTATGTACACGGGAGTGGAGAGCATTTTCCAATGAATGCTTCTAAATCACATGAACTGATGAAAACAATATAGTACAAGAACACAGTCTACAAACTCCGCTAACACACCAGACATATTTTATACATCAGTTAAAAACTGTTTCATCTGTATTGTGCCCTTGGCTTTCCGAGGACATGGCACATTATTGCACTATGCACACTGAGTGTCAAAAGTTTGGAGACAGTTTGGCTTCTTTTGAGTCATTTCTGACTGTCGAAAGATTCTTCCTTTCATTTATTGTTTCGGGATTTTTTGCCTACATAAGTATTTATCACAGTATTGTTGTTATTGGGCAAACTCATTTGGCCTAAAGGTGGATTAAACACCTGGGAGGTTTTTAACACAGGAGAAATGTGAGTCTAGGCTTTACGCCTAAGGTAGCACTGGCACACACATTTGTATGATGTCATTTAAACTTTGTCTTTAATATGTTTAATATTGCAAACTAAAAGCTATGGACTAACCTCTTATATGACCAGGACCCATATATATATATATAGTCATTGGATAGT
This sequence comes from Alestes dentex, assembly GCA_037576975.1. Classification (NCBI taxonomy): domain Eukaryota; kingdom Metazoa; phylum Chordata; class Actinopteri; order Characiformes; family Alestidae; genus Alestes; species Alestes dentex. The sequence continues at coordinate 22,933,039 of JBBIGA010000083.1, read as the reverse complement.
AATTTGTAGGATGTAATAAACCTGGCATTTTAAGGAATTCAAATAATATTTTGGAAAGCTACGTTTCCCCAAGTGTATTACATTATAGCCTGATCGCAATTATTTGAGCAAAAACTGGATATGGATTGTGTATTTTCATCAGTGGTGTTGTGGCAAATTCATGTAAATTTAAACAGAAACCGAAAACATATTCATACTTATAAGTCAGAAGTTCTACCCTCTTGAGTGATGCTATTGTGCGGTTTGAGGGTAGCAGAGATTAATGTTTGTTTATTTGAGCTTGAGTTGTGTGTGTCATTATCTGGCAGCTGCTAAATATTCAAATATGCGAATCAAGACAGTTTGGCCTTTTTTGACTTGTATTTTAATGGTTGCGAACAATATGCATTCATATGTTAATCGCAGTTACTTTCTATGGTATTTAATCATCAGCTTTACGTTTTTGATTGCTACAGGCCTGTTGTAAATCAAGTTAAGCGGGTATAAATCAAGTTAAGGGCTGAAAAGGGACCAGTGCTGCTTTTAAGTGGCATATGAAAGCATGGGAACTCCTCATATCACGGTTGGTGTTTCTCGGGTCTGGCTCCCGTCTTTCTAAGCCTGAAGCCTCTGTGCAGCAGTCCCAGGGCTGACAGCCACCTCTGAGGAGGCTTTTCTTTCTTTTGTGTGGAATATCGATTCCACCCGGCCAAGCGCAAGTGTGTGTAAAGGCTCGTCGGCTTTATTCCAAATTCCCTTAGACAGGAAAGTGCAAGGGAGGAGAGGGAGATCGTTGCTCAGCCCCAGTCGGCCAGCCTCGGGCCCGGCCGTTTGAAGCTCACGCCCGGCCGCCGGCGTTCCACAAGAGTGGACTGCTTCCGTAATTGATCCGTCTGGGGTCAGAAACATGGCTGACCACCTGCATAACAATCTAACCCAGTCTGGAGTGAATCGGAGAGAGCCCGTCCTGCAACAGATAGTTTAGAAAAGCCCACAATGTCATAGATTTAAAGGGGTGGTTTGGCAGAAAAAAACAAATTTACACCATTTAGCACAAGTGTAGTTAATCAGACAACAACGTTTGGTGTGTGAAGTTTGATTCGACGCTTTTGCATCGAAGCTACAAGGCAAATGGAGCTAACAGAGGCTCTCCAGGATCCCAGAATTTGCATCATGCAAGCTGTATGACTTAAACATCATACACTTGCGTGTTATAAGGTGACCTCAAATAGACTTGCTTATGCGGTTTCTGAAACAGCATGATGTGTTATTGATAAAAATGGACATTGCACAGTTGAAATCTGTAGTCACAACCACCATCTTGGACCAATAAGTCTATAAAATTTGTTTGACGTATTAACGCTTAATATTTGACATATTAGACATGCTGTCGATAGTCGCCACATTCTGCATTTTCATTTGCAGACACTTGAAGTCACGGTGGTATATTAGCAATGCTGATAGTCATTTGCAATTGAAAATGATTGGAATAGGCCGTTCCAGATTCATGGAAATACGTGTTTCTTTCACATATCTGCTCCTGAACAAGTGGATGTGATTTGAAAAACACCCTTGCACTACATTAACTTTGTAGCGTCTGTTATTTTCCAGTGGTTTCTACTATTTTTCCAGTGGTTCCCAATCCTGGTCCTGGAGCTTCCCTGCTCTACACATTTTAGCATTTTCCCCGCTCCCACAACGCCTTATCCAACTGATCAGCTCATGAATAAGCCTTTCCTGGGTTGAACTGGGTGTGTTAAAGCAGGAGAACACTAAATTGTACAGGGCATAGGAGCTCCGGGCCAATCTTGAGAACCTATGATATGAGGTATGACTAAATGTGATCTATTTTAGAAGGTAGATGCCACTGAAGAGCCGCTTCTTAATTAACTGAAAATGCACATAAGTCCGATTGTTCTGGCAGTGAAAGAGTTTAAATGAAGCACATCCAATTTAAATGAACAATCCTCGTTTTTGCTGTCTAAAGCAGCTCGCGGCTCATTTTTGCTGTCTGAGTAGAAGTGAGGAACTTTAACAAAGCTTGCGCAGAACACATTTGTATTTTTCTTTAACGTAATTGGATTTGTGAAAATAGCTTTTTGCTGCACCATCAGTTTAGGAAAACTCGTTTAGTGCCATGTGATTTTGTGCCCGAAATTTAAATGAAAAATATGCACTGAATATTTAAGAAAACAGCTTCTTATTTTTTTTTTCTTTTTTTTTTTTCTTTTCAAAGCCATGAGTGACATTCATAAAAGCATGGAGCGAAATACCTGACCGGCTCCTCTGACCTACAGAACAATTCAGTTGTGTTGGTCTCGGATGTTACTGCACTGAAAAGGGGGTTTGATGTGTACGTGACCGTACAAAAGATTTGGCTCTGTATGTGTCCAGATAATGATGATTTACAATATTTCACTCTCTAGTTCAGCACTGGGTTCCTATAGAACTACTGCTAGTCTAAAAAGGTTGGCTGCAGCATTCAGCCACGCAATGATATTGCACCAAACTGCTCCAGATTGGAGGGTTTTGGGGTTTTTTTTTCTTCCCCCTTTCTCTTTTTCAATTCCGCTATGGTCATGTCTGCCTCACAAGGGGACGCCGAGTGTGCATTTCTAGTGTGACTGCAATCAGGGATTTTCATCACGATGGTGAGGGTAATTACCAAATCTTATGATGGAACCCTGTTCTGTGATTGATGTTGCTCCATGTCTGATCTTATCTCGTGTGCAATTTCTCCACTGCACAGACGCCAGCTGAAGGAGCCTCCACAGCCATTTACGCCGCAGCTGCCTCCGAGCTGGAGGGGACCGGGGGGCTGTATCTGTACAACGGCCGCAAGACCGAGTCCTCAGTGACCTCCTTCGACGAGCAGCTGCAGGCCCGGCTGTGGATGCAGAGCTGCTCTCTGGTGGGGCTTCAAAAGGCCTGAGGACCCTCCGTGACCCGGAGAGCACGTGGAGCTCCGAGAGCAAAGCCTGATCTCCCGACACCTCCAGTTTTGGTTTGCTGAACTTCATCTTATGCCGCGTTAATTCGCGTGACAGTCGAGAGAAGCAGCATCGCCTGCTTCCCACAGAGATGCGCACAACGATTACAGTGGAGTGACTTGATTGCCTATATAAATGATGCCTGAATGAACAGTAGCGAAAATAGTGGTGTCCTCACATGATGGTGTTTCTCAAAATGAGCGAAAGTGAATCGAACTGGTGATTCTGACAGTATCACTGTAGTATTAACCATAGAATCGGAAACTAACGCAATAAAAAGTTCTACTGATTTGCCAAGCTGGGGCTGAGATGCGCTCCGATTTTGGATTTGGAGTAAAGACAATCGACGTACAGCCAGATCGTAGTCATGTACTGCCTCAAACCGTCCGAAATGGACTCCTTTTACTCTTTTTTCTCTTTTCGTTTTCTCAGCTTTGGGAAATTTAGATATTTTTTTTGTGCACTCTCCAATGGACTAACATGCCCGTGTGTAGTTCTCTTCTGTTCTCTGACTGCTAAATCAAAGCTTCTCTAACGCTTGCTGATGGAGACCCACCGACTGCAACCGAGAACATCATAGACGCACAGCTTGAAGCCGCTGGCAGAGGGGAAAACACTTCTTCGTTTCATCTTTCCATCGTGCCATTGAAAATCTGTATATAGAAAAGGTTGTATTTTTTCCCCCCCATTCAGGTTGTTACCAGCTTGTTTCCCAAGGCGACATTGTTTTACTGCGTGACTGTGATGACCGTATTACAAATGTGATTCTGGTGTCTTATCAACCCAATACCATTCTTTCCCTTTTCCATTTCTTGTCTTGCTCTTGAAGCACAGGTCTGGGTGGGAGATGGCGCATCTGAAGTATGCGCACACATTCTTGAAAGCGTCTTGATTGCTAAAGTGTTAACAGAGTTAAAACGCGCATGCGAATTTCCGACTGATGCTTCGAATGCGCATTTCCGCCCAGGGCCTGCTTGCGAATTGCCAATGCCTGACTGATTATGTTTCTGATGAATGAGTGCTGAATCTTGCCTAAAGACGAAGACCAAGGGAAAGAAATGAGAAATGAATATGAAAAAAAAAAAAAAAAGACTTCTAGTTTTCTAGCAGAGGATGCTGCTGTTCAACAAACGCCCTTTTATTTTATTTTTTTTTTAAGTGTCTTGTGTCGAAATCGGACTGCTTTCCTCAAAGTGCTCCTTTGACCTGCAGAACCTTTCAGTTGTGTCGGTGTCAGGTGCTTACTGTGTTCAATATGTGTTTGTGTGTTTAATTGTAAGTGACCATGCATTTGATCAAATTTTGCGCCCAAATGTTCTAGTCTACCTTACAGTGTTCCGCCATCCACTTTTCCTCTCTGGTTTTCGGTGACGGGTTCTCGCTCATTTTAGCCTGTGGTACTATCCGTGTGCATTAATCAGCCGGAGTCATCACGTTTTCATCGTGATTGCGAGGGTAATTACAGCTGTAATTGCACTTCTAGTGTAATTGCTTCCTTGCTCGACTACCAGTCGGATTAATTAGCCAGCGATAAGATGGTGAGAAATAAATCTGGAACAATATTTGGGATCGCTGCAATGAATTGATCAGAAATACGGCTCAGCACAAAATAGAGGTAACGGCGTGCACACACACACACACACACACAAACACACACACACACACTCTTGATCGTGTAACGGCAAACCACCGCTCACTGTGAACGGGCCACTATGTTTTGATCATTTCTCTCTGTTTCTCTCTCTTCTTCTATTTATATCTCTCACTCTCTCTCAGCCTCTCGATTTGTCTCGTCTTCTCTTTCTGTTTTAACTTTTTCCTCTATTTGTTGTTCTTTCCCCACAATTCTCTAACTCCTCCCTCTGTCTCTGTCTCTCTCTCTCTTTCTCTCTCTTCTTTCTCTTACTTCCTCTCTCTCTCTCTGTCACTCTCTCATGTCTCTTTGGTTTCTCTCTTGCTCCCTTTCTCTCTCTGTTTGCCTCTTCCTCTTCTCTCTCTATCCCTACCTATCTCTCTTTCTCTCTCTCTGTCTCTCTCTCTGTCTCTCTCTGTCTCTCTCTCTCTCTGTCTCTCTCTCTCTCTGTCTCTCTGTCTCTCTCTCTGTCTCTCTCTCTCTGTCTCTCTCTCTCTCTCTCTCTCTCTCTGTCTCTCTGTCTCTCTCTCTCTCT
>JBBIGA010000083.1:22910535-22920647 GCA_037576975.1 Alestes dentex | reverse complement strand
CCCTCATAAAGCAGAATGAGGTGCTTGTGTAGGAACTGAACAGACACTGGCATGGAATGGTTGTCACTCATAGAGATGCTGATTTAAAAATAAATGGCAGTACTGTATTCTTTATGAAATATATAGCAAAACATCACAGATTATCGAGTGAAACACTTGCCTGTGATCCGTATGACTGCAAAGTCACAGGTTCGAAACCCCCCCCACACACACACTTTCTACCATTGTGTCCTTGAGCAAAACACTTAACCCTCAGTGTCTCCAGGGGGACTGTCCCCGTAACTAATGATCACAAGTCGCTCTAAATAAGGGTATCAGCCAAATGCCCCTTTACCTTACAATAGAGGATTGTGCCCAATCTGGCAACACTGAAACCGTTTTTCCGTTGTGAAGCGTGAGTGATGAATAAACAGTGTCTTTTAAAGTGTCTTTATTATTTTCATTAGTACAAGCTGAACTCTGTGGCTGAATGTGTTGACTCAGACAGCAGCTAGCAATCCAGGTGTAAGCAGCTTCACTGAACTGCAGCCAGCTTTCAAATATTTTCCAAACACTTTTGTTATGGAATGTATTGAATATGTCTTGAATATGGTCACTTAGTTGTTGCCGTCCTAATGATAATGATAATCTCTTTTGTTAAATTCATATCAGGCTTGGCCTGTCACCTGCTCTAAAGCATTCTGGCACAAAAAAGCAGGTCTGTTTAATTGCGACAAAACCACAATCGTACGTTTGTGTACCCTGTTGATGTCAAATCCCATGAAAGGCCATTGAAAGCAGTAGCCTTCATACAAGCTCAGTATATTCCAGTAGTCGCTCTGCCACTACTGGGCCAGTGGATCTCCTGGCTCTAGAAAAAAGAGAGATGATTGTCAGTAATAGGTAGATTACGCAGTTATCAATCTAATCGACAGTGACAGAGCGAGTCTCGTTTTGAACCGCTGAGAATGTTTTGGACTCTGCTTAGAAAAGACTGGTGGGCCGGTGGAGCTGGGAGTTGTGAGTGCTGTCAGCGAGTGAGCCCTGACATGCAGCTATTAGCCCCTCTGAGCCCTGAGAGCGAGCTCTGCCGTGAGGCCTTATCTCCACCCAGCAGCAGGCCCTGCTTAAACACTGACAGAGCTGCCTCGATAAGCCAGAGACTCTCTCTCTCTCTCTCTCTCTCTCTCTCTCTCTCGCTCTCTCTCCCTCCATCTGTCTGTCCCAGGCTGAGGCGTGGAGTACATTCATATTTAACAGGAGTTTATCGCTCCACTCTGCTCCCCTGAGTGTAGATACACGATGATAGAAGAGCATTTTAAAATGTGCGCTAAATGCCGAATTACAATTACACAGGGAGTCGCTAAGCAGGCCTAAATATTACGCTCTGGCCATTTGTGGGCTTCTCTATCTTTGCATAACTTGAGGTCAGCCTGGGAAATAAGGCTCTTTTAAAGTCAAATGTGCAAACAGACAATTGGAAAACCTGTTACTTCATTCATGTCTGTGCAGTCGGCTCTTGGATCGAGTGAATCTGAGGCAAACACCAAACCCCCTCCCTCAGCTTTAGAGCAAATGAAGCACTGACGCTTATAAACCTTGCCTGTATTTTTAGATGCATGTTCCTGAATCGCGAGTCAAGTCAACTTCACAATGCGCACCAAGAGACAAAAAGCCCCTTTATGAGGCATCGTGTGTTTGCTAATTGCCGTGAACACAAACGCAGCAGGTTAGCGCCGGTTAGCGCCGCATGTGGCTTTTCATTGAAGTTCATTACGTCCTTACAATTGCTCAGGTGAGTCCAAGAGGAAAATCGCAAAAGAACGCTGCCCTGAGATCAAAAGCGTTGTCGGAGAGCCATTTTTTTCCGTAGCAGGCTTTTTTTTTAATCCATTCACAAAAGAAAGTCATTTCTTTGACTCTGATTCGGTTAGTCGAGCATTAACCTACTTACGCTCCTTATACTGATTTCATGAGTAGATTTCTTCTCGTTTCCTAAAGGTTTTTAGTCATTTTGATTACATTTTTAAGTACTTTCGCTCAAAAAAAAAAATGCTCCAATTTTAAACCGCCGGTGTAGTTTAAATGTTCAGCACACACTTCTGCCGCTTTGTATCTCTTGATAGTGAATGAAATTCAGAAGAAGTTTCGAGGTGCTCAAATGATTTTTCACAAAAGCATAGCTGTCGCGCGTGAGGAAATATAAGACTTCAACGTACCAAAACAAACTGTGAGTTCAAACCATCCATCCATTGTCTGAACCATTTCAGTACATTTTTCTCATGATTGTCCAAATGGATGGTACACTGTGTGCTATAGCTCTCTACAGAACCAAGCCTGAACTGAATACTGCGGTTAAAACCAGAGCAATTGCACCTGTCATGAAGAAGGACAGGCTTCAGTGAGCTCCTGGAAGTCAGTCCTCCACAGTCTTTGTCCTTGAACTAAAGCGATGTCCTAGAGCTTGAGATGAACTGCAGAACGCACCAGAGGTGCTATGCTAAGAGGGCTGCTTCGGATATATAAAATTGTGTGTCCTTGCTGCACTGGAAGGTCAATCACATAAGGCTAATGCGAAACTAGTGCCATGACGGGTTTCCCGGGGTTTTTTTTTTTTTTAACACTCTGGAGATTATTTGCGTCAATGCGGCACTCGACACGCCCACTGCACACAGCATGTGTTAGTCAGAGCTTGTTAAAATTTTCATTCATTAGGAGCAAAGAGGTGCAACAAAAACACCCCACGGGCACATAAAAAGGTCAGTAAAGGGACAGTTGGGGAAGGTTTATTGAACAATGGACCCTGCAGGCCAGCATGGTGTCACAAATAAAAAGGCCAAGCTCTAAAGCTCCATTCACTGGAGGGGTTATGAAACATGTTTGGAGAAAGAACATGACTGAAGCGTGTCCCCCTCCCAACTAAACGCCCTGCAAAGTTCTTTATTTACTGTGTAATTCCAGTAAAGTTTGAGCACCCCACCGCCTCCCCATGCCCTCCCTGTTTCTTGTCCATTAAAAGGTGGTCTCTATTTATTAAAGGCGGCCTGGCCTCAGAAGTTGCCTAGAACTCTAACCCAAGTTCTCTGAGGAGTTCTCTCCCCTCCTAAACACTCGAACAGGCTTTTTTAAAATATATGAGTCATATATTGAACTCCTTATTTGGAAGTTCACCCAGTTCGTGTTGATGCTTGAGGTGTCAGACGTCATGATGCGCTAGGTTTGCTGTTTCCGTGTCACGTAGATCCACAGTTACTGTACTTTAAAAAAACATGTAATAATAATAATAACCGCTACTGGGGTTTTAAAAGTGGCACATGCCGACGGCCACAAAGAACAAACATTCCCAAGTTTCTTTTATGTAAGGTCTTAGAATCAAAGACACAGGATCTTTGAACCTGGGAGATTTCAGGTTTCAGGGAAACCTGCAGAAAAACAATTGAATTGATGTGTGTACTCTGCTATGTAATGCACCCTCAGTTAGTTTGCTGTACTGAGAGTATTTTCTGGCGTTTTTACACCTTAAATTGCCTATTTTCCCTGGTTTATAAAGTAAAACCCAACATTTTGCCTTCTCTCATGCTGGATAAACAGGAAAGTGAAGAGACAGACAGACTGAGAGCTGGTTAGCGCTGCTGGGTGTAATGCAGTTCAGTAATGTACCATTTTTCCTGTAATGAAGTGGGACAGACAAATATGTCATGTGACAGCACACCAACAACGGGAGAACACCAACATCAAACATTTGAGGCTAGCATGCAGTAGAGCCAAAAACAACAAAGCAAGCCTGGAATAGACCGGAAAACTTGTCCATTTGACTCGTCTGAAGTGGACGAAGTGTTGAGTGAACGTCCACTGTTTTGCCCTGTGGAAGGAGATTCTGGTAGTTATAGCTTCAGCTAGGCCACTGACTGTTTAAAATAAGTCGCATGGTATTACAGTATTTTGTAAATTGTGAGACATGTGGCTCCACTTGTGATCCGATCACCTAAGACGCCTTTTTTGCCCTGGTAATGCTTGGTTTTGCGATACCAACGATGCAAAAAATCTCTGCTTACAGCAGCCAAACTCTGGCAATTACAGCATACTATAATATCGAAGTTTAGTCAAAAACACTAACAACTGCGGCGTCCCATCTTTATTTTAAACAACCAGCTCTACAGCCGGGGAAGTACTGATAGCAGAATCCAGCAGACCTCCTTCCACAGGACGAAGCGATCGATGCTTACGCAACGTTTCACCCTACTCATCGTAAAACAGGCAGGTTAACGTTTTCCACATTTGCCATCCTGCCGCATGATCTATTTTCCTGTGACATTCTTGTCAGGGATGTGTCAGGATATAAAGAAGATATGCGGTCACCTGCATCCCAGACCATCTCAGCAAGTGGTTTGAGGGATCTAGTCACTATGTACCTCGGTGGTCGTTTATCCACAGGTGACCCAATCGCCCAAGACGCAAACCAAGTGTAATAAGGCCAGAGAGAGACGTGATATTTAGCCAATTTTCTTGGAACGTTTGTGAAAACAGTGTATAATATCGTTACTGCACTAATACTGAAAATATATAGCCTGTTTTCAAAAGTTACGTAAGGCTTTAAAGTCAGTAATATTTTGCCAAGAGAAAGACCAAGATTCACATTCTCTCTTTTTCTCTTTCTCCCTCTCTCTCTCTCTCTTTCTCTTTCTCTCTCTCTCTCTCTCTCCTCTCTCCTCTCTCTCTCTCTGAACCATCTAAAGCTATGGGGCTAAAGCACAGTGCCTTGTGGGTGAGATTAGGTTCTCTAAGACAGATGGTGATATGTAGCCAATTTTCTTGTAACGTTAGTGAAAACAGTGTATAATATCGTTGCTGCACTAATACTGAAAATATATAGCCTGTATTCAAAAGTTACGTAAGGTGGTAGGCTTTAAAGTCAATAATATTTTGCCAGGAGAAAGACCGAGATTCACATTCCAGACTAATGAGCCATGCTAACAAGCTCTTTCCACGTCCAAAATGGTCTGCGTTGGAGTTTGTAGTCCTTGCCTAACGGGAGCTGAAAAATAAGATATTATATAATTCATAGATTTTAAACCCTCTTCGATTACTCGCCTGTGTTCATGGAGGGAACGGCTCAAGGATGAGAAAGCAGACAGAGCTGGTCTGCATCTCAGGGGGCGATTAAAAGCTATTAGCATTTTTAACTCATGCCTGTTGCCGCATGCCAGCATTAGGATCGTTATTGCGGTAATAAGTGTTTTCGTTCTTTCGTTCTTTTTTTTTTTTTTTTTTTCTAATGAGAACCTGATGGTGGAGCGAAATCTCAGCGGGCTGTATTTCAGCACCACTGTGAATTTTGATGCATGTTGAGGGTAGAAGGAGGAAAGCAGGAGGGAGAGAAAGAGTGAGTGCGGTGATTTGATAATGATTCCTTAATGAATTAAGGAATCATTTTCTCATCCATTACTGCTGTTTGACCCATCTGAACTGATGTGTGCAGCTTAAACTCCATGTCAACAAAGCATGTAAAAATTACCTTAACCCTGGATATCAGCCGGATATGCCATAATCAGGATGTGAAGCTTATCCACGGGTTTCACTGGTGTGAGAGGTGGTCAAAAATCCATTGGGACGTGCTAAGAGAACATCCACTGGACGATCTTCAAATAAAGCCCACACAAAATGACCTGTTTTTCAGGTCATACAGAAAATAGTAAACCCCTTAAAGCCTCATACCTGAGATAATAACTGTCAGTTTGTCATACCTGCCGACAATGAGTCATATGAATGTCGTGCACTTAAAAAATGCATCTTATGCGTGTTAAAGGCAAATGTTTCTTCTCACGTTACACTGATAATAATTGTTAAAAGCTATTTAAAATATTTTAAAATGGTTTGTATGTATATATCTATATCTATCTATCTATCTATCTATCTATCTATATGTATATATATATATATGTGTGTGTGTGTGTGTGTGTGTGTGTGTATTGTAATAGAAATTATTGTGAGGGAGCTTTATACCAATGAAAAATGACTTTTTTGCAATGAACTGCCATTATTAGTAGAAAAATTAGTTTTATGATTTGTTTCTCCACAGTAATCCCCATACTCAGTGTCATAGCCAAGCTGAAATAACATGATATTCCAACACTGAGGACACGTTGACAACAATGTCATTGTGGAGACACGATTCAGACTTGATTTAACATTGTGACAACACTTGTTACCTACTGGAAAGGTTACAAGAGTCAGATGGAAATGCATTGACCTGCTGACAGGTCCCAGGTTTAACAGTAAAATAAGTATTTCATCTAACAGCTAACATAAAAGCCAATTAGCATGTTCTTTATTTACCTGTAATTCATTACGATTCATTAGTGCCTAAACATTGTAAATCAAAATGTTGGAGGGCGAGTGAGAAAGAGTGGGGAATTCTTGCCATTTCTGAGTTATCTTTCTACTCGGCTTCCCTCGGGCAGGCGCTATCTGCCTCAGGTCAAAGGTCCTCAAACACTGCACTCGGGAGGACACATGAGGACAGTCTGATAGGAGGCTAGGGCTTAATGAGACATGCTGATGTGTTTTCCTTGAATTCATTTAGTTGATGTTGGTGTGACCTCTGAGTCACCTGACCAGGCCTTGAGATTTATGCCGAGAACGATCCTCAAGACTGACAAAGAGATTTGAAAGATTACAGATGTGAAAGCACGGTCGTCTTTCTTCCCCTCTACTTTTTTTTTTTCCTGAATGAAGTACGTGGCCTGTCTGGGCTCTTCTGCTCCATTGCACTTAAAATAGGCCCAAATGGACTCTAAAGGAACATCGGATATTTGTTCAAATGAAAATCCATGTCTCGGCTCTCTCTCTCACTCTGTCTCACTATCTATCTCTCTCTCTCTCTCTCTCTCTCTCTCTCTCACACTCTCTCTCTTTCTCTCTCTCTCACACACTTTCTCTCTCACTATCTCTCTCTCTCTCACTCTCTCTCTTTCACTCTCTCTCTCTCCCACTATCTCTCTCACTATCTCTCTCTCACACACTTTCTCTCTCACTATCTCTCTCGCTCTCTCACTATCTCTCTCTCACTCTCTCTCACTATCTCTCTCTCTCTCTCACTCTCTCTCTCTCTTTCTCTCTCTCTCTCTCACTATCTGTCTCTCACACACTTTCTCTCTCACTATCTGTCTCTCACACACTTTCTCTCTCACTATCTCTCTCTCTCTCTCACTATCTCTCTCTCCCTCTCTCTCATTATCTCTCTCTCCCTTTCTTTCTCTCACTATCTCTCTCTCTTTCTCTCTCACACTCTCACTCTCTATCTCTCTCACTCTCTCTCTCTCTCTCTCTCTCTCTCTCTCTCTCTCTCTCTCTCTCTCTCTCTCTCTCTGAACTATCTAAAGCTATGGGGCTAAAGCACAGTGCCTTGTGGGTGAGATTAGGTTCTCTAAGACAGATGGGCAGAGGACAGAGAATTCAGTGCACAATGCATTATACGTCTGGACAGTCCCTGCTCCTGGCTACTGAGAGACAGTAACGAGAATGCGGAGCACCCAGGCAGAATGAGGGCTGGGGAGAAGGGGTATTTCGTTTTTAGGCTCTTTGCTTTCTAGTTTTGTTTCTGTTCAGGTGTACATTTCATAGTTTAACAAATCAACAAGTTCCATTGACCAACACAAAATCATATAAAGGTAAAGTGTTTTTATTAACTCCACAAACTCTAGAGATTGGCTGGTGCATCTAGACTCCTTATTCTTATAACCACATACATTACATATAGGTTTTGGAGGTGTTACTGAAAAAATCGGTCATAGTCTACTTTATAATAAGTCTTACTGTTGGCTATTAATTGTATAATACATCTGAGAGGTTGAAGAGGGCATCAGGTCTGTGCAGTCTTTCTCAATGTACATGAAAGCCTAATTCGTAAAGCAACATTTATATTAAATAGCTAGGTTAGCATTATGCAACTTCAAGAGGTAGTTTATCAAGAAATGCAAATCTGAATCAGAAGCAGCGAACTTTATTGATCCTGGAGTAAAATTCTTTATGCTACAACTGCGCAGACACACAGAGACAAGAACAATATAAAATAAGGTATAAGTCAAAATAAAAAGTCTCAAGAAACACTCTAAAAATGCTGAGTACTAAACACACTATACTATGGACACAACGTACTGTGGTCAGGCTAGCCTTCCTTGAGTCACCTAGCACTGATTGTTTACTATGTTCCTGTAACTCACACAGCATGAACTTCATGTTTAAAAAAAGGGAAATGAATAACATTAGTGCTTGGTTACAAAGCATTTCTGGCAATTACTGTGACAAGGCATCTACAGTAAGTAGGAATTTTGTTTTTCAGGTTTCGAGGATCTCTGTGATGGACTGGTAATTTCAAAATGCTCCATCGAATTGGGATTCCAGTCAGGAGAGTGACTTGGCCATGCAAGCAGCTTCACTTTTTTTAGAAGCTATTTTTAAGTTACTTTGACAGTATATTTGGGTTCTTCTTGAATTAGTGTGATTACGGAAGCAGGAGTTGCTTTAACAGCGTGTAGGAGAAAGAGTCTCGGAGCGAGCGAGTGATATCTCGGCTATGTCAGGCACAAAACTACAAACACAGAGCAACAAATAAGTCCTGCAAAAGCTAATGAGACACAAAAGACTCATTAACTGCCTATAAGACACTAAAGCACAGGTCAGCTATGAAAAGAAGGACGTTTGTCACTGTTTGTTGTGGTCTGTTAAAAATAATCAGCCCCCAAATGCTTGTTTTAGCTCTACTAGTTAGCTAGCAAGCTGCTAGCCAACTCAGTTAGCTGATCTGAGGCCATTATCTTCACTATTCTCAAGGATGACTGTGTTTATATTGCGCCTGAAGGACAGTAAAGTGTAGTAGTGTGACAGGTTAAGTTAGCCAGCAGTTTTTTGGTGCTGAATTGAGTTTTTTCTCTGATTCTCTGAGCTGTTTGCTTCCACGTCTACATGGAGAGCCCCCCGTGCCCCCTGTTTTCATCCAAGCACATCAGAAAGCTTCTGTGAGTGCCAGAGGGCTATCAGACTTTGCATTTTCTTTCGGATTCTGGTCCTACATACCCTCCCATTTTTTGACCTATGATATTAAATTCTGCTCTAATATCTGCTAGTAATACTTCAGTGCCATTCGTAGAGAAGCCTCCTATCAGAATCTGAGTCAGAAAACTGTATTGAACCCGGAGGAAATAGCTTACGTTACGACTGCACAGATACAGAGACACAGAGACAAGAACAAAATAAAAAATAAAGTCTAAATAAATCCAATGAAAACTCAGTATAAAATACATAATGCTATATACACAAATGCTGGGTATAAATACTATAATAAGTAACTTAAAGTTAAGTGTATTACTTATAACACAAATGGTGGTTTAGAGTATGTTATTGCACATAATAGAGGTCAGCAGTAGATCAGTAATACTGACATTAATAGTGATGTTCACATGGCAAGACTATTGCACATACTAATAAGATATTGCACATTATGAAATGATTTAGCACCCAATAAGAAAACTGCACAATACTGCACATGGATGCTTCCACTTACATACTTCATGATCACGATGCTCCTGCTTTCATACTTCAGAGTGTGCTCTTGGGATTGTACCCTTCGTTCTATTAACATGACAAGCTTAATTATTGACAAACTGTTCTATTTTCGTTTTGTCTGACCTGAGTACACTGCTCCAAAACATTTCTTATTAGTCTAAATCGTAGCGTACAGACTGAGTTTTGTTTAATGATGCTGTCCCTGCAAACTTTAGGATGGCACTATGACATTATATGTATATTAGAAGTGAATTTATATATGCACTGGTGTTATATTAAATAATACAAAACTGTTTTGTCAATATGGATATAGGCATTTTGCATCCAGTGAAACAGAGCTTTGCTCAAATAGCAATGATTTCTGGGCAAGTTGTGCTGCTCCAGTGAATCACTTCAGCTAATGCAGCCCTTCAGATGCCACTGAGGATGCTCCCCTGGGGTAAATGTGGAAGGCAACTAGAGGAGGGCGTTAAACACGGTGCTGAAATCTAATGCCACCTTTGGTGCTGTGCAATAAGCAATAACAGAATCAGTTTGTATATAAGCCCAGTTTCAGGTATTATTTACTG
>JBBIGA010000083.1:22883025-22893582 GCA_037576975.1 Alestes dentex | reverse complement strand
TGACCTCAACCCCATCCAGCACCTTTGGGATGAACTGGAACGGAGATTGTGATCCAGACCTTCTCATCCAACATCAGCGTCTGACCTCATAAATGCTACAGAATGAATGGACACAAATTCCCACAGAAACTCCAGAATCTTGTGGAAAGCCTTCCAAGAAGAGTGGAAGCAGTTATAACTGCAAAGGGGGACCAACTCCATATTAAAGTCTCTGTATTTGAATGCAGTGTCATTTAAGTTCCTGTTGGTGTAATGGTCAGGCGTCCCAATACTTTTGTCCATATAGTGCACCAGCATGTCAGAAGAGGTCATCACTATTATTGAGCCTGGGTAGCGAGCTATTTGTAGGCCTAATCAGTTTGCAGATCAACACGAATCATTGAGTCATCCTTGAACATCCCTTAGTAATCTCCTTTAGCCACGAATAACATTCAAAGCAACATTCGCTCTGGGTCTGGAATGATTGTAAAGGGAAGATAATCATCATTGATTTAAGCTTTTCACTGTGGCAGACTTAGTCCTGTCCTACCCCCTGTTCTTTCCACACATTAGCCTGAAAGATAATTAGCTATGGGCTTTTGGTGGATCCGAAGAGGTTTTCTGATACCTCGAACCAGAGGCGTCATTAGGCCTGGGCATCTGGGGCTACAGCTCTCCATGTTTTATGAATAGCCCTGGATCTCAATAATGATATTATTAAAAATAGCCAATAGCCCTGGAACTAATCATCTGTCATTCTGATTATCATTGTTTCCTTGCAGGGACATCTGGAGATGCACGCCTCCACCCCCCCCACCCCACCCCAACACACACAAACACCCCCGTCGACATGTCTTGAATCCTGCAGCACTAGAGATTAGCATGACCGTTTGATCTGATATCGAGTATCGTGGAGCTGATGTCGACGTGTTCATGTTTAACAGAGTTCATTTTCATTATGTGAAGAGTAAAGTGTAAAGTGACCATTCTGTCATACACAAACACAACACAGCATGCAGTGTGAACTTCTTTCTCTGTAGTTAACCCATTAGCAGTCTTGGGATTCGAACCCACAACCTTCTGACTGCAGGACAAACGCTCCCTAACCACTAGGCCACCAGCTGCAATAAGGATCACACCCTGGATCTTGACTGTAGTAAATTTTGAGTGGAGCAGAAGGTCGTGAGTTTTGACAATGTAAAAAAGAATCATCATTTAGTATTGACCGATTATTGATTGATCATTTATTAATCAAATACTTGTTAATAAATAGGGTCTGAATATGGTGACGCAGTTGTATTCACTATGGAATGTTATGATATTTTTTTTTTACTGCATTGAAATGTTAGGTTTTTTTAAATGTATAAATTCCGAAAGCAAGCTTGTGTTTCGGTCCCACTGTGTGTAGTCTACTGCTGTCTGAATGGTAGTCATATTTACGTGTGCAGTATATCTTGAATGAATTCTGTATCATGATTAGATCTGGGATTTTGTGATTCACTGAATCGTTTCTTAATTAACCATAATGTATCTAATCTTAATCAAATCACTCTGAAGAGACGTCAGGATGCACAACTGAATTTTGGCGAGACGTGAAGTTGAATTGAATCAAATCTTGCTGACATGAGAGCCTTTATTACGCATTTGATCATTCTGAATCCATAATTGAATCGAAATCTTGCTGATATAAGAGCCTTCATTACACTTTTAATCATTCTGTAACTGTAACTCAATCGAGTCATGCTGAAATAAGAGCCTTTATTACACATTAAATCATTCTGTAACCCTAACCTAATCAAGCCATACTGACATAAGAGCCTTTATAATGCATTGAATCCTTCTTTAACTCTAACTTAATTGAGTCGTGCTGACACAAGAGGACTTCTTGCACATTTAGTCGATCAGTTAACGTAAGTGAATCGAGCCGAGCTGACACAAGAGCCTTCATTACACATTAAATCATTCTGTAGCCGTAACTAAAGTCGTTCTTGTGGTTAGGGAGCTGCCCTTGCAATCAGTGGGACACGGGTTCAAATCCCAGGACTGCTAGTAGCACCACTGAGGTTCCCTTGAGCAAGGTACCGTCCCCACACACTGCTCCCCGGGCGCTGTGTTCCTGGCTGACCGCTGAATGGGTTGAATACAGAGAAAAGACTTTCACACTGTGTGGTGCGGTGTGTTCACGTATGACAAATGGACACCTCGTTATCCATTGCATCATTCTGTAACTTAATCCCAAGTCTTGCAGACATACGAGCCTCTACTACGCGTCGAGTCGTGCTGTAATCGTAACAAACTGAATCGTGCTGATAGTGAACTCCTTGTGACGCTCTGAATCGTCTCTTAGTCGTAACAGAACGGTGGTGGAGAGGGATTTTTTTTAAAATTTTATTTTAATGAAATCGTGATGTTGCTCTGAATTGTTTCCCGGTCACAGTCGAGTCAGATGCTGTGATAAGACAGCTGAGGAGAGAAGGTGCCCCCTCACTGATAGAAAAAAAACAAAACAAACAAACCCAAAACCAAAAAAACACTGTAGGCTGCAGTGCTGTGTGTTTTGGTCGACGGAAGTGAGTCTCGCTCCTCGTGCTGCATCTCAAATGGAATCCCTGCCTGCGCGAGGACTCCCCCGTTGCCGTGGTTACTCGAGCTGCGGGAGCTTAATGTTGCGTGAGATGCACGCGAGCGGCGGGTGTCACGCGCGGTTTGTCGCCGTCGATGAAGGTTGTGGGGGGTTCCCCATTCCCAGTGCTCTGTCGTATCTAGCACAGTGTCTTATCTAGCACACCTGACTTAATTGTAAATGAACTAATTTACAAGCCCCTAATGGGCTGGGTCACGTGCGCGTTTGAATAGGGAAAACACAAAACTGTCTGTGGGTCTCCAGGCCTCCATAACTTTAGTTTAAAACACACCAGAAGGAAAAAACAAACAAACAAAACCTGTGGTAAACATGCCAGCTTGCCTTCAGCAGCAGAGTAGTCTCTAAAGCCTTCTCAGTTCAAAGAACCCCCCTCTGAGGATCTATCTCGAAGGTAGGAGGAGCTAGTTTTGCGCAACTAGAAGGCTAGCATGGGTACTCGAACGTGGGATGTAAAATAATATACAGCTCTGGAAAAAAAAAAACTGCAATGAAATTTTAAATCAGCATCTCTAGGAGCATGACAATCATTCCATGCCAGTGTCCGTTCAGTTCCTACACAAGCAACTCGTTCTGTTTTATGAGGTACTGATTACTGATCACCTGAATCACATCTCATTTAATGAGGAAAAGTATAAAAAAAAAACACTGCTGTAATCAGCGCTCTCCTCTTGAAATTGGACCAGTTGGATGGTAAAACGCTACCAGAAGTACGTCAAAGGTCATTGTTGCCCTTTTGTTTTCTTCGAATTATTCAAGGTCTGTAAACACTGCGTCGTTTCTCTTATTTTGATGTTTTGTCATTTCCTTTAAAATGACGCTTTAAAGAACAATACTTGTGTTTGGAAATTGGGAGGAATATTGTCAGCGGTTCTTAAAAACAAAGACAAAGCTGTTCAGTTCAATACTCGCACCTATAAAACCTGAGAAACTGAACATTTATGCAGTGGTCTCATTTTTGTCCCAGAGCTGTATATACACGTCTCAGGCCAGACATTTGGGACCACCCTAGGATTTGTCAATAAATAAATAAATAAATAAATAAAGGATACATTAGAAATACTGAAAACAAATGTAACTGGTTTTCAATATTTTATAGTCTGTAGTAACACAAAGACTCAACCCTATTCAATGTTAAGGACCTTCACAGGACAACAAGTAAACAGATATTAGTTGAGGGGGGTGATTCATTAATCATCAATCATAGTAGTGGAATGTTAATGTGTGGATTATACACAGTAGAGCTGCCACATGGACCTCTTCACTGGAACGTCTCCATGTTGAAACACGTCACTGTTTGAGTTATAGTGGCTTCTTGTTTGTTAATACTCGTTTTAAATCATCCATAAATCCTCAGTTACCTTTATAACACTATTTTGTTTAGGTTTTATTAGTTTACTTTATCCTTGAACCTTGAGTCAGAAGTGTTAAGGTAAATGAGGATTTATGAATGATTAAAAATGTGCATTAAAAAAAAAAAGAAAAAAAAAAAAGATGCTCTACTGTAGGTGCTTTGTAAATGAATACCATGTCCTTTACATCCAGCTAAATGTCTATTAAATGCAACTGAACTTGGACCTGAAATTGGATGTAGAAGATTCTATGAACTCCAAGGATGTGATTCTGCCGCTTATAAATGAGGGGCCTATCGAAATGTAACGTGATCAAACTTTCAAGCCAGATTAAATAAACAAACATGCACAGCTGACACATTTCATTAGCAATAACTGCCAAATGTGTAATTATTGAAGAAAATCTGCTCCAGTAGGCCATGTTCTGCATCGTATTACATACAGGTGAGAGGTGGCGATTAAAAATACAACGTATACACAAAAAATAAATGGAAAAAATAGCAAACAAAAAAAAAAATATTAAAAATAGGATGCATATAATATTGTTACAGATGGCTACATTTCATGGCAAAAGACAGAAGTATAACATAGCATGGTGTTTCATTACAGCAATGATTCAGATACAAGCTTCTTCCCCCCCACCCCCGATCTAGAATCAGTCATTCGCTAGTCAAACCTCAACATTAACCATTACGAGAGAAAAACCGCCTTACTGACCTCAGTTTAGCATGTAAAAGCACCATCGGCAGTCTTACAGGTTTCAGCTCGGTTACAAGAATGAGGATATTAGTAAAGTGTTCTCTGAAAAACTGGCATAGCTTAACATGTCTCAGCATTAAAATGTCCAAGAGGTCGCTAGTTCACTAGCTTGATGTTCTGAAAGGTTTCTGCAGCTTCTAACACCCTCGTATAATAGTCGTATTCAGTGCTTCGCGATGGTACATCCAAAACCGCTAGATTCATCAGTCATCCAGATAGTGAATGAAAACCAAGATCTCGTAACAAAAGTAGCTCTGCGGGTTTCTCAAGAGGAAAAAAAAACAAAACAAAACAAAAACAACTAGGCAAAGGCGCATAATAAATGTCAAAACTCTTAACAGAGGCATAATTCAGAACTGATCTGCAGAATTTCCATTACAAAATAAACAGTTCAAGTGTGATCCCAGCTTGTTGAAATGTTGATTTGAACCCATTCGCTGAAATCCCACTCGGTGAAACTGGACGATCTACTTCTCCGTTAAAAAGTCTTGATTGGTGGAGGAGCGGTCATCCAAAACCGGTGCGTTTCGAAAAAAGCATTTTGCTCAAACCTTATTGGCTGTGAATCCGCCACGACTCGTCGTAGCGATGCTTTCAGCCGTGGCTCTTCCTCTGCTAGGTACTAGCAGTCCTTCCAGCCTCGATCGACAACCTGCCGCTTGGTCTTGTTGGAGTTTAAGCTGTGTCGAAAAGATAGGTGCTTGTTCTTTCAAAAGGTTCGCTCTACTTTTTTACAAGACACAATAAAGGAAAATGATTAGTCACCCTTATACACTGTAGTTGTCCCCCCCCCCCTCCAAACTTCTTACACGCCAATAATATCTGGATTTTTTTTCTTTTTCTTAAAAAAACGTATAGATAGATAGAAAAAGAGAAGATTGCCGCCCAGGTACCCGTAAAACGCTAGAGTCTCTGTCTCTGAAGAACCTGGGCTGGGAAGCTGTCTGCCTGGCAGCTGAGACATGGACCTGTGTGTTTGTGTGCATGTGAAGGTCTCTGTGTGTGTGTGTGTGTGTGCATACGTGCGGGTGTGTGTGTGTGTGTGTATGTGTATGTGTGTGTGTGTGTGTGTGTGTGAAGCAGCAGAGTTATTCCGATTTGTGACAGTAAAGGTCCTTAAGTGCTTTGAGCTCCTCGATGAGGGTTTTGTTCTGGTTCTCCAGCACGGCCACGCGGTTCTCCAGACACTTCACATACTCCTTCTTCTTTCGGCGACACTCCCTCGCTGCCTCCCTGTGGCCAAAATACAACATTACCATCAAAAAACGCTAGTAGGTTTACACGGATGTGTCGTGGCTCAAGTCAAAGTCAAAGTGAACTTTATTGTCATCTCAACCATATACAAGTTGAGAGAGACGAAATGGCGAACCTCAGATTCCACAGTAGACATAAGACACTGTGCGACATACAGAAAAGGGCAAATAAAGAAAGTCACAAAGATATTTATTATAGACTGGCTATTAAACAAATAAATGAAATGAATTGGTGTAACATTAAGCACTTAATACAAATACACGCACACTTAAAAAGACTGAAAATACATTGTGACTAAATGTGTATGTGTGTTAATTTAACTATTTAAAAACATGTCCTTGAGGAAGCTTTGTATTTACTGTCAACATTTAATATCTGGATGGGTTTATCAATACTTCATTAAGTTACACTGCATCACTTTAATTCGGTTTCAGACGAATTAAGACTAAGTATGCACACACTTGTTTGAAAACAAGAAAATGCTTTTTTACTTTGTTATTGTGTATTCCTTTTTATTCTAATCTTATATGGAAGTAAAAACACTAGGAATGCACCAATATGGAATTCCTGTTTCAATATGACAATCGATAATCAAGAGAATAATAAAGGACACTGAAGTAGCCGTACCTGTTCTTCATGAGGCGCACCTCCCTCTTGCGTGTGGCTTCCTCGGCTCCTCCTTGGCCAGACAGAACGGGAGAGGAGGCCATGACCACTCCGGGAGTGATGGTGCTGGCGGCTGCGGTGCGGATCTGGTATGCCTGAACATCCCCGGAGGCAGCTTCGCAACACGAAGGAGACGTTCCATTAGAGCTGCGAACCTTTCTATTCTATATGTTTTCTATACATGCTGCTACTCTAGAACAACAGAACTTCCCTTAGGGCATCAATTAAGATTGCATGATCTTAACTGTTTTCATATTATTCAGTGTAACCTTATTGTAATACAGTGCCAGAACTGATTTTGTGTCTTAGTACATTATAATGCAAACTAACAACACAGAGAGAGCTTTTCCCACACAATTACCTTTTATTCCATGTCACTATAATTAGAAAAAGTGCAATGCATAGCTAATAACAGAAATTGCAGTCATTCTGAAGTCTGAATGCCATTCAGTGTCAGAAACCACATAAGCAAGTCTATTTGAGATGTACATTTACGGCACTTGACAGATGCTTTTATTCAAGGCGACTTCCATTCCCTAACTACAGGGGGCAGTCTCCCTGGAGCAACTTGGGGTTGAGGGTCTTGCTCAGTGGGATGCTGAGGGTGGGAACTGAACACATGACCTCTTGGTCCAGAGGCAAGTATCCCACCCACTAAGCCACCATCACCACCCCCAAAACTCAAACCATTTTGATGTTACTACTGTTCACAATACTAAGTAGTGGCCATAAGCTTCCTCTTCTTGTTGTAGCTCCAGTGCAGAACTAAATTAGAGCAAAACTTCAGAAACAGTGCAGTTCCAGACCCAGATAAAGTCTAAGCTTAGACTAAATGGTGATTTGCCATTGAGGTCCAGACTAGGTGTGTCCTTCCTTTCCACCGTCATCAGACTCTACCACTCTTCCCTCTGCCACACATCCACACAATCATTTATGCAATTACCTGTTGCTACTTTGTTGTGCAATTTCTTACTGGGTTTAAATAACTACAATTATTTGTATCACTATGTGCATTATTATGTTGCTACAAAGTGCAATAGTCTACCATGTGCACTATTGTGCAATGTTATTACCGGGTGATAAAACAATTATGTGCAATATTTTATTACGCTTATTGTCTGTGTGTGTGACAATTAGTGTAAAATCACTACTTATGTCAATGTTACTAATCTCTACCAATGATGGACTCCTACCATCTGTGTCATTAGATTTCACTTAACTGTTACTTATCTATAGTATTTATATCCAGCATAGTGCAATTTGTTTCTACAGACTTTTATTGTATTTATTCAGACTTTATATTGTTCTTGTCTGGTTCTGTGTATCTGTGCAGTCGTAACATAAGCAATTTCCTCCAGGATTGATAGTTTTCTGATTCTGACTCTGCCCAGGAAAACCAACCATGTCCTCACTGGAGTTAAGAGGAAAATTATGTAAATTAGATTTCTGGATTAATGAACAAGTTAAATGCCGTGGTGTTTTTTGCTCACCTTGTACAACTACCTGGTTGCTGGGCACCAGGATTTGCTGGCCATCGCTTGTCTGGGCATACTGCAGAATGGTGGTGCCTGGCTGGGTGCCAGCCGCATTGGTCATGGTCAGCGTTTGGAGGCCCTGAACCCCATCTGTTCCGTTATTGGCCAGCTGGATGGCCCCACCCTGTGTGATGGCAACTGGGGGAGGAAACACGAAACCATTACATGGAAAAATGTAACTGCTACAGAAGTTATAATGGCGCAACTAGTTATGGCTGGTTAAGGTGAAGCCGAGAGTCAGGAGTCTGCTTTTAATCATTTACTGGTTGGTACTGCCATACATTCCGCACAAACTTTTAACAAAATAAGATAATGTAGACGAAATGTAATTCAATATGGCTTTAATTTTTACAATGGAAGGTTTATTTTATGGTTGTCAGGGTAAAATAACTTTTAACAATAAACCAAAACAATTTCAATAAAATTTGTACGATTTTATTGCTGATTTAATGCATAGTGACTGCTTTAATTTGCTGTTTGCAAGTGATAGGAAAAATCCTCTCTTCACTTATACAGTATGTCATTTAACTTTAAACAACAGTCAGGCACTCACTGTACTGGCCACTGCTCGTCTGGTAAATGGGCGTCGGCACAGTGACCGTTGTTATGGCCGGGGCAGTGTCCTCCTCCGATTTCTCTTCCTCTATCCTCGGAACTGCGGGTGCGTCCGATGAAAGGTCGTTTAGGATTTTTCTGTACCAAAGATCATTTGTGGAAAATGAATAATACATCCCATGGTAAATTCAGTTATAAACGCAATAAAACTACAAATCCTACTGGAATGAAATCTTTTCAATACCAACCAGGATTCACTGTGTGATTAGTGAAGGAAATACAAAAACAAGATGCGGGAAAACAGCAAACTCCATACCTGTAAGAGGGACGTCTGGAGAGGATCTCCCTCCGTTTCTGAGAATCCGTCACACTGTCCACCGACTCCTGCGAGTCCTCACTCTCAGCGATGGTGGAGATCTGAAAGAAGACACAAAAGCATCATTTAAAGGAGAACATTATACCAAACAGTCCAGAGCTGACAGTTTTTTGGATACATCTTGTGCCTACACGCACAAGTTATTTTATCAGGTACACCATATGTCCGGACACCCCTTTAAATGAGTGAACTCGGGAACTCACTGCTGACTTACACAGCTTGTATAAATCACTACAGAAGAGTGAGAAGATTATTAATAGAATGAGAAGCCACGTTAGCCAAAGGACGCCACGTCAAATGACAAGTGCCCACCTGTATGTTATAAGACCCCCAGTAATGTGCTGTGGAGCAGCGGAACTGTGTACTCTGGAGAGGTGAGGCTCCAACTAATGATTTCAGCGGTGGCTAAGCATCCAATTTGTGGCTGAGTGCAATCAAACTTTAATAGCAAGGCTTTAACATCTAAAGCCTTCACGGAAGAGTAGAAACTGTTACTAAACCATTCCTTATTAACAGACTTTATTATAGAACAAATCAGGACTCTACAAACCTTTGGGTATAATGTGTACATCTACCATATAAGTGACATACTAACAATAGTATTTTTTTGACAAAGCGCACCTTAATTTGAGATGTGTCAGAAAAAATAAGCCAGCAAATACTGATACAAAGTTGGCGTACCTAATTAAATGGCTACTTAATATATGGATGGGCCGTATGACAGGGCACAATTATAAAGGCTAATAAGAATACTTAAAGAAGACATCTGGCCTCGTCATATGATCAGGCACTCACCTGTACGGTTTGGACTTGTGGGGACTGGATGACAGACGGCTGGGCGGCCTGGATGACCCCGTGAACCTGAACTGTCTGACCATTTGGCAGCTGCACCAGGGTCACAGTGGGGCCACTGGCTGAAGCCTGCCCTGCAGCCATCGAAACCTGTGGGGCGGAAGCCATGCGTCAGAAATACTGGACTAGCAGGAAAAAGCCCAGGTTCACAAACATGTTACAGCCACAGTTAAAAAAAAAAAAAATAAGTCAATCATTCAAGTTATGGCTGGTGTCAGATTTTTTGTTCTCTTGTTTTGCACCACACACTACAAGATTCAGGGACAGCTTCTACCCCGTTTAAAGCCTGTTTAACACACACTAATGTGCACTGCTGTTCAACACATACACTATATGGACAAAAGTATTGGGACACACCTGTTTTTTTTTTTTCTTCATTGTTTGTGCTTGGCCCTTTACTTCCAGTGAAGGTTAATCTTAATGCTTCAGCAGACCAAGACATTTTGGATGATGCCAACTTTGTGGACACAGTTTGGGGAAGAACCTTTTCTATTCCAGCATGACTGTGGCAACAAAGCAAGCTCCATAAAGACATGGCTGGATGAGTTCAGTGTGGAAGAACTTGACTGGTCCACACAGAGCCCTGAC
>JBBIGA010000083.1:22834795-22868821 GCA_037576975.1 Alestes dentex | reverse complement strand
AATCATTTCCAACTGCAACTCCTGTGGCACTGTTTCAGGGTCTTGTGTGAAGGCACATGACACCAGCTGAAGTGACTCGTCAATTTTTCCAAAATCAGAGAACCGACGGCAGAATTCTCCATGCAGGTCGTCCAGTGATTTCCTGTATTTGTTCACATGTTGAGGGGCCTCTTTCAGCATAGCCAGTGTGCAGTGACAGAGTAAGAACAGAGAGTAGCCCGGGATCCGCAAAATCAAGTCAATGAACAGGGATCGACATAAGTGGTATCCGAAGACACAGACTTCTGCACGCATCCCCCCAGCCACGGCCGAGACACAGAGAATTTTTTTTACTTTGTTGCGTACCAACCGATTCATGTAGGTACTCATTAGAGTACTAGAGCAAAAAAATGTGTCAACCCCTGTCAACGTATCACTGCGCCTATTGCGCCACACCGATCTTTGGCGGGCCGGATTAAAAAGACCAATGGGCCAGACGTGGCCTGCGGGCCGTAGTTTGCCCGCCCCTGGACATGTCCTGCACGTCCCACAGATGCTTGATCACATTGGGATCTGGGGAATTTGGAAGATGCTGGAATGAGGCCACTGCCGTTAGGAAACGTGTTGCCATCAAGGAGTGAACTTGGTGTGCAACAGTGTTTAGGTAGGAAATGCATGTGAAAGTAATATCTACATCAGTTCCAGGACCCAAGGTCTGTCTAGAAGATCACACTGCCTCTCCTGGCTGGCCTTCTTTTCATGGTGTATCCTGGTGCTATCCATTCTCCAGATATCTGACATGATGTAAAAGACCAGGCCAGTTTCTTCCATTGCTCCAGAGTCCAGCTGTGATGCTGACATGCCCACTGTAGGTGCTTTCAGCAGTGGACAGGGGTCAGCATGGGTACTCTGGACAGTCTGCGACTAGGTAGCCCCACACACAGCATGTTATGATGCATTGTATGTTCTGACACCTTTCTGTCAGCATTAACTTTTTTTTAATCAATTTGTGCTACAATAGTTCTTCAGTTGGACTGAACCAGTCAGGCTAGCCTTTGCTTCCCATGGGCATCAGCGAGGGCATCCATTACCCTGTCGCCATTCACCAGGTGTCCGTATTTGGACCATTTTTGGTAGGTACTAACCACTGCATACTAGGAACACAACACAAGACCTGTCATTTTGGAGATACCCTAAGCCAGTCATGGAGCCATCACGTCCTTATGCTTGCCAATGTTTTCTGCTTCCAACAAGAACGGACTATTCAATTGCTGCCCTGTGACAGGTGTCAATCTATATTTTATAATTTTATGTAGACCGGCCACATCTGTCAAGATTCTCCACTGATCCAAGTGTTCTTTATTTGGAAATAATGTCTCACACTGTGGTTCACTGGGGTCCTAGAACCATGGTTTTACAGGCAGAGATATTATAATAAACGTCATTGTCATTATTTACAGATTCTCTTTAGCCTACTACACATTGCTGAACAGCTTTTGTTCTGTATGCTTTTATCCTTAAATAAATAAGATTATTACTTTTAAAACCCTGGAATTTTTAAAACCCTGTATTTTTGTTTACTTAGTGTTTGGCTTACTAAATACCAATACACTGTAAATATCTTCACACTGAAGCTAATATTCAATATTTTAAGTTCATTGTCCCCTTTTCCACGTGTGCTGAAATACGATGTCAAAGCAAAATCCGCCGCTGTCTAGTTACTGACAGGTTTCAATGTATATTAAGTGTAAATGTAAAGTGTCCATTTGTCGTACATGAACACACCACAGCACACAGTGTGACACAGTGTGAAATTCTCTCTCTGTATTTAACCCATTCACCAAGTGAAGCAGCGGGCAGCCAGGAACACAGTGCCTGGGGAATAGTGTGTGGGGATAGTACCTTGATCAAGGGGACCTCAGTGGTGCCACTTTCAGTCCTGGGATTCGAACCCATGACCTTCTGATCTCAGGGGCAACTCCCTCATCACCAAGTCACCCGATCACTTCTTCACTTCTTCTGTCTGTGGTTTTAATGTTGTGGTGATCAATGTATCTCCCTACACTTGCTCATTTTGTTGTTTCCCAAACGCTGTTTCTCGGTAGTAAAGAGTCTCTTGTGCATTGGTGTTCCCCTATGAAAAGATCGATTACTCAAATATTTTCATTCATTGCTGTCAGTTCCTATATATAATTCAATAGCTTTGCATTCATGAGGTTTCATCCTTGACTGGCGGATCAGCTCCACTACCCCGCTGCCTCCACACTCTTAAGACAATCATCTCTCCCACACATCACTGTGTGTGTGTGTGTGTATGTGTATATATGTTCAGTGAAGATTCTACTGTTATCTGTTCAGCCCTCATTAGCTTAACATGCACTGTCAATGCGGAGACAGAGTTATAAACATTATCTCCACCCCATTGTGGATATGAAAGAGAAACCTTTGAAAAAGAATCAAATAAACAGTGATAAAACTCTCTCGCCGACTTAGAAAATAAAAAGTTAACTTTTTTTGTCTTTAACGCAAGCTGCTTCAGGCACAGAAGTGAGTTTGGATAATGAGGATTTTTGCTGAGGATTTTCTACAGACTGGTTGTTCTTATGTTCTTGAACTCAAAGCGTAGAAGTCAAGTGTCTTCCAGTCAAGCCTGTAGCTTTGTATCTACATTATGCTTACGCATACACCTGTGATAGGGAATGATATGAATGCTGACTATGAAATGTAATCAGTGCTTAGACACAAATCAAATTAAGCATCAGACTTACTTTGGGTTAATTGAACCTCATAGAGATGTTTCAGAGAGGTGAACTGAGATGACAAGGTGAAGAGCAAAGGCACATTTCATCCGCTTCCAGTTTTAATAGATGGGGAAGCGAGTGTTATGATTACATAATTAGATTGAAACAGAATAAAGGTTACTTGCCAGTACATGATATTAGGTTCGTTGACGTTCTCCTTGTCACAGAGCACTACATTTATGTATTATATTAATATTTGCAAATATTATATATATATCAGTTTCTCAGGTTTTGTCTTTTTTTAGGTGCAAGAATTGAACTAAACAGCTTTGCTGTTCTTGTTCACTCTTAAACAAAATGGCAACAATGACCTTTGACTTATTTCTAGTAGTGTTTTACCGTCCAACTGGTCACGTTGTTGATTACAGCAGTGTTTTTATACTTTTCCTCATTAAATAAGATTTGATTCAGGTGATCACTAATCAGTACCTCATACAGCAGAATGTGGTGCTTGTGAAGGAATTTAACAGACACTGGAATGGAATGGCTGTCACTCATAGAGATGCAGATTTAAAAATAAATTGCAGTGGTCTCTTATTTTTTTTCCGGAGCTGGACCATGGAGCGATGAAAGATGTTTGCCTGGTTTCATAAATCGTTTTGTTTACAACATGTTGATGACTAGATGTGTGTGTGTGTGTGTGTGTGTGTTACTTACTAGGGAAGAGATGGAACCTGGATGATCTATGGGAAGAAGAAGAGCAGGCGGAGGCAGTGTGATGCTCTGGGCAGTGATCTGCAGGGAAACCTTGGGTCTTTTCACTCATGTGGATGTTACTTTGACACAGTCCACCTTCCTAAATGTTGCTACACACAAAGTACGCTTCTTAATATCGATGGTATTCCTTAACAGTAGTGCCCTCTGTAAGCAGGACAGTGTGTCCTACCACGGTGAAAGCATTGTTCAGAAATGGTTTCAGACAAACACCAAACTCCCGTCAGTCCGATCAAGCATCTGTGAGATGTGCTGGACAAACCAGTCTGGCTAATTCTGATCATAGTGATGGGTGACATATTGTTTCAACCAGTACTGATGTCATACAGCACTGATAATGGTTATAGTGATATTGAGATCGATACTGATCGAAGAAAAAAGATCAAAACCTAGCATTAAATCAAAATAAATAGTAAATGTATGTTAATAGGACTAAAGTTAGTTCTGGAAATCTGGTTACTGCCACGTCCTGTTTGGTTAAGGTTCTCTGTGGTGTAATTTATGAAAAGGAAAAACAAACAAACCAGAACCATGAAAGCAATGTTTATGAAGTTTGTAAGATGTTTTTGCATGGAGTAGCAATATTCAGACACCATGAGCTGATTAACTTTATTGATGCAGACTTAAATGCCATGTAAAATATTGATACCGATAACTTAATACCATAGTTTGCTTCACAAATGTTGTGATATTGAATTTGATCAATACTGTTAATACAAATGCACCTCTGTAAACATCTCAGAATGCAAAGTGTCAAACAGTTTTTTTTTCTGTTTGTTAGTTTTAGAGGGGCCAAGATGGAAGGACTTGGGTATTTTACGTCAGTGTAGAGGGTGTGCGTGTGTGTTGATTTCGTTTGTTTATGAGAGATCCAAACACTGCCAAAGATGCTGTTCAAGTGCCTTCTGGTTCTGGATTTGACGAGCTTAAGGAGCTTACAGAGGAGTGTTGATATTGCAGAAGCACTGTCTTAGCTCAGATATTCATGAGAGATCTTCAGTCAAGGGGAGGTTGTGGATGATCATTTTTTTCTCCATCTGAACTGTCAAAATGCTGTGGTTTGCTCTTGGTGAAAGCAGCTCTGGAGTCAGACCAGACAATGAATCGCTAAAGATGTGGTGAAGCTTTCAATGATGGCCTTGCAGCCTTTTGTGAGAATGTTCTTTGCAATTTTTAGTCGAGATGAATGGCTTTATCCACGGGGCCCATCTCACACGTGTGAGATTCAAGATGCCAGAGTGAAATACCAGGCTCGCCGTACACCAGAAGTCATCATTTTTGGTTCTAAAAGCAGGGAGTCCAGCATAGTTTGGTGATTTCCCTGCTCAAACTGACTTTTTTTTCTACAAAACATTATTAAAGAAGTTTAAATAGCTTCCACATAATGTACACCAACCTGCACACAGCCACACATCTTGAAGGTTTTTACACGATTCATGTGTCCAAGAAGCATTTAGGCTTGGACGTATGGTCCTCAGCCATGGGGAGCCTTTTAGAACTTCTACGTAATGTTCTATTATTGATCTCCACATAAGGTTCTACACAACTTGCAAGTCAGGAACCATTATTTTCCTGAGTGTGCCCACTCAAAACAGGTCACATGGCGAGGGATATGAACATCTTGGAGTCAAATTGCGTGTTCGGATGTAGGGATAAAGGAATTTATTGCTGAGAGAGAGAAACAGTCCCATCCCTTTGTAACACCTCTGAACGAGGGAATCAAGAAAGTAATGAAGCATTTGGAATATATGAAATATACCTCGTTGTATTATTTCATATGTTGTAAACAACATTCTGTCGACATTTTCGCAAATCCTGTAGGCTTGCACACACGGGGGACTGAATTTCATTTTGAACAAAAAAAATCCTTATTTTTTAGTCAAAGCCCTATTGTCTAGCATGTCAGGATTCCGGATGCCTGCAGAGCTCCATCTGTTAAGTCCCATTGGACTCAGGATCAGATAAGGGAAAGCATGTGTTTGAACATTCCCACCGCAGTTACTGTGTTGAAGTGTCCCTTTTGTTCTCACCTTAGACAAGTTTTTGCCATTTCTAACACGATGTTAAAGACTGGGATTTGAGTAAAAGAAGCCAGCCCTGGATCAGCCTCGAAAGGGGCAGCTTCACTCGAGTGCCGCCAGACTGCTGACAGCCTGGGGCTTTGCCACCAACTCAACCCCCAAAGGGCCTTTTGGCTCAGTTTGCACCGGCAGCCCCGGTGTGACAGATCCTTAGTCACTCGCGCATCTGGCGAAGTGCTTCAGAAAACTCTCACTTTTCGCTTTTTGCTGTTTTTCCCTCCCTGACAGTAATCGTAAAAGAATACCGTGACCTCCCTCGGCTGGTTATATAAAGTGTGTTTGTTTGAAGACTTCAAATTCTTTACTTGAGCAAAAAAAAAAAAAGAAGATGAAAAATATCACATGGAAGTTGTGATGAAAACCTAGTCTGCGCTCACACTTTCCACCATGAACACTGGATTGGATTTGGTTTATTGCCATCCTTTCACACGGATGGCAAAATGAGGCCAACTGTTAATAGTCAGATGGAGAGCCAGTCACTCGGGAGAGGACTTGAGCACATCTTTGGTGCATCTTATTTTAGTCACTCATCATCAGCCACAGAATAATCAATTTTTCCAGGCTCTAAGAGTTGGCTGTCATATTTCTCTTTCAAGTCTGAAATCCGGAATGTTGAATCCACAAGGTCTTCCATTTCAAACCACAATACCTTTTTTTTTGTTTTATTTGTTTGGGATGAAGGCCAAAACTTCTTTTTTTTTTCTGCAGTAATTGTGTTTGGAGACCACTCATGCCGACACTACGGATAAGTACCCTCTGACTGAACAAAGCACTCACTTTCGGAAGAGAGTCAGAAGGATGAGGGGGAAAGAAAAACTCATCAAAAAGTGAAGAATTTATTTATTCAGAGTGACTCTTTGCAAATCATATAATCTAATAGCCTTCACTGAGATGAATCAGTGTCTGTCAGGTCACATGGCGAGGGATATAAACGTCTTGGAGGTAAATTGCGTGTTCGGATGTAGGGATAAAGGAATTTATTGCTGAGAGAGAGAAACAGTCCCACCCCTTTGTAAAGCCTCTGAATGAGGGAATCAGGAAAGTAATAACAAAACATCTGCTCTTTTTTTTTATTAGGCAATAGGCCTGAGCGCGGCGTGGAAACGGAAAACCCAACATGTTCTTTGGAGACCTTGAGAGTTCTTGCGCCGATAAAAACATTCTGTCCTTGTGGGCTTCAAGGATGGTGACAAACACTTTCTCGCGAGCTTGTGTGTGTTAACGGAACCTGTGAAAAAGTGACCAGGCTTCACTGCTACACCGAATCAACTCTGTTGCCTTAGGTTTGCTCTAGAGCTTGTGGCCTTTTCTAAAATCTCAGACACTTAAATCATGACACCAGTTGTTTCCACCAGCGAACATGAATTTGCGGAAGTTAAAAGAAAAAAGAAAGCTTGGAGAAATGGAGAACTACTCTTAATGAGGCTGATTAGAGCAGTGTGATCTCCGAGGCACAGGAAGTAACAGGAGTGACTGGCAGGAGGGAGAGCGAGCGGATCGTGATCTCACTAGCTGCCGCGGCTTGGCATCGCGAGCGGCGTCTTCCTCCATCCATCCCTGCTGCTTCTCCACTTTATATCATCTCATCGTCGGGGAGTCTGCCGCACTGCACAGAATGAGTCTCTTAACTTGTGTGGGAGCCCTTTTGATTGACAGGGTGTCTGTAGCATCCGTTTGGTGGCGTAAAAGTGAAAGATGTGCTTTTATAAGACCCAGACTACTGATCTATCCTTGTAGCAGAAAAAAAAAAAAGCTCCCAGGAATAAGCTGTTTAAAGTCTTATTCAGGTTTTGCCGAAAACCTCTAAAATGTTGTTTACTGTTCAAGTTTCGGAGACGCAGCGTTAATTTAACTGAAACGCCTGAGCGAAACTGTCCCAGTTTTGATAGAACCAGTGCTTGAGGAGCAGACGTAGAAAGTGTGAAGTTGTAAGAGGATTAAATATTGAGGTTCCTGTGCCTGTGTGAGGAGGTGAAGTTCAGAGAGTGAGACACAGAGAGAGAGAGAGAGAGAGAGAGAGAGAGTCAGGGAGAGAAGAGAATGAAGGCAAACTCATACTGCATGTTGAAGATTTGATAGGAGCCTGCGAAAGTTGTTCTGAATATATATGACCGATATGAATGCCAGTGTGACTGAAGCAGATGCATCTCAGAATCGTGTTATACGTTGCGTGACTCCTGGACCGAACATGTCACAGTTTGCCCGAGAAACATTTGCAATTCAGTTTTACTGTCGGAAAAGCGGCTGAGTTTCCTCATGCACACGTGAGACAAGACAGTGAAAAAGTATCATCAAAAATGGAAAGATTATGATGCGTCAGGGCTTCATGATACGGGTTCTGGTTTACCTCATCACATGAAATGACGCTTAAAGATTTCAAGGGTTCACTTTTCTCCATGAGGCCCACTTCTGACATTCGTGTGTGTTTTTGCATCAAAAACAGTAATTCACTGTAACACAGCAATATTCCAACCTCTCCTAAGTCCTATTTGAATCTGGTTTGATTTGGAATTTAGACAGAGCGTGAATTACCCCCCCCCCATAATTGGGGGGTAGTGCCTTCATAACACTTCTATGACCTTTATTGTCAGCTACGGCGTCAATATGAATAGTCGCCACAAGGGGGTTGTCTGGGTGGTACAGTACCCCCAGTACCCCCCGTCATTCGAACCATTATTTAAAATACCATAAGATGTCTCATTTTTATGATTGGATAAGAACACTGGATGAGAAGTCTCAAATCAGGTGGGGTGACTACTCGAATTGTGACTTCATTGCAAAAAAAAGAGAAGAAAACATGTCAAATTGTCTAATTTAGCCATTATTTCACACACTCTCGCCATCTGTTCAGGTAGTTTAAGTGAATGTAGAGTATCATTGGAGATTTACAGTCAACTTCACATATAAAATGAAACTTTTTTCATTCATTTTATACGTTTTAATGTTTGGAGTCATACACCTGAGGTAGGACAGCGCATATCAGAAGTAAATGCTTTTTTTTTCGAGTGGCTAAGAAAACACAATAGATAACATAACCTGGGGTTATTTCTTTGTCTCAGTACAAATTTTGTGCCCGATTCAAACAAGATGAAAATGACTGAGATAAGCTGGCAAAAAAAAAAAAATGACTGTGCCCTGCCGTCCCCAATAAAAATAATTCAGTTAAAATAGTCATTTTTAGATTTAAATCAGCTATTTTTGTTACTATGCATTTAAGACTGAAATGTGTAAATGGGGTTTACTGATTGGCTATACTATATTGGGCCTCATGTAGAGAGCAGTCTAGGCTAGAAATCCTCACTAGAGCTTCAACATGACTGAGCAGGCTAAACCGCTGTCGTCTGAATAACAGTGCTGCTGTGTGATATCTATTCTGTGCAACACACACACACACACACAAACAAACAATCACATTCCGCCACCACATTAGTGTCACTGCTGTGCCGAAAATGATCCACCACCCAAATAATACCTGCTCACTTCTGGTCCTCTGGGGTTCCTACCATTGATGAAAGGAGTAAATGAGGCTTGCAAATGAGGCAGAGAAGCAGGTGGGCTATGGTCTATAAACCTGTGCATATGGAAAGCTATGGTATGATAAAATGGACGAGTGTAGGTACAGGGTAGGCGTACCTCGATGAATAGACCCCTTAACAACTTGCAATTTCATCTCAAACCGTAACACCAGGTCTCATTGCATTTTCTTCACCGCGTGATATTGAGACGACAATTAATTACACGGCCCATGAGTTGATGTAATACTGCTTTACTGCGAAATGAAACTTGGTAGCGGCTCTAGTTATGCAGTCTTATCTAACGCGGCAATTAGTGTGGGAGGGGAAAACGGTGAGTCAGCCTCACGCGTGTCGTACATTGTGCTCACTTCTAAGTGAGACCACGTGCGATTGATAGAATGACTCAGTGCTATCATGCTGGAATGTTTTTTTTTGTTTGTTTTTTTTAATGAAAACACTGACATTCTGAAGAAAAACGGGGGATGTGGGTCATTCCTTGTGCCAGGTTTCAAACAAAAAGCAGTGCTTGTTTTTTTTGTTCTTCTGAAGGTGCGGATATACCAACTGATAATACGCCATGCAGGCTGTCTTAACTGCATTCGTGTTTGTTTATAGTCAAATAAAGTGAAACTTTATTCTAGAGCACAGTGAGTCACCGCAGACACTTGAAAGAAAACGATACTTTTCTATAAGACGTTTCAGGGTAATATGTACAGAGACTACAGAGACGGTGAATCGGTTCAGTTCATGAGTGACACTGCGCTCCCTCACGAATGGTCAAACATGTGATTACAATATACTGTCCGGATGTGGAAAAGGGAGAAAAGCTTTCACGTCATGTAATTGCTAATAGCACAATTCGCTGTCACAGAAATTCCCATTAGCGCGCAAAACGAGATGCACTGAACAGGTCCTTCGAGGATATGTCCCCTCTGATATCTGTTCATGTCTTTGCGGTTTGAAACTCTGTCTAAGGCTATTACTGTTTTTTTAGTTCAGACATTAGTTTAGAAAATCCAATTGCGTTAAATAGGTTTGTCTTGTGTGTGTGTCTGTACTGAAATTGCGGCCGTTTAAGCAGTTGGCATGCATTTATTTATTTATTTACTCGCTTCACTGGAATTTCTGTCTTTTTTTGTTTTTTCAGATTTCTTGTTCCAGTCAAACATCACTAAAAAAAAAAAAAAGCATGGATCTCCTAAACTGCTCCTCGGTGGAGCTCTCGGATGTTCTGGACAGCCGGATCAGCCCTGGTAAAGTCCTGCTGTCTCTGATGCTCTCCGTTCTGGCCGTGGCCACCACCATCATTAACTCCCTGGTGATCACCGCCATCCTGGTCACTCGCAAGCTCCACCAGCCGGCCAACTACTTGATCTGCTCCTTGGCCGTGACCGACCTCCTGGTGGCCGTGCTGGTCATGCCAGTCAGCATCATCTACATAGCAGAGGAGGCTTGGGTGCTGGGGCCGGTCGTGTGTCACCTGTGGCTGGGGGTGGACGTCACCTGCTGCACCTGCTCCATCCTGCACCTGGCTGCCATCGCCCACGACCGCTACCGCGCCATCACCGACGCCGTGGCCTACTCTCAGAAGCGCACGTCCAGACGTGCCGCCGTGACCATCGTGGTGCTGTGGGTGCTGTCTGTGTTAGTGTCACTCCCTCCACTCATGTGGAGGAAGTTTCCCAACATAAGGAGCGAAAGTGGCGGCCAGAGAGTCATGGACTGCTTGATAGAGCACGACCATGTCGCCTTCACAGTCTACTCCACCTTTGGTGCTTTCTACATCCCCCTCACCCTCATCCTGGTGCTCTATTTTAAGATCTACCGGGCGGCGCAGACGCTCCGGAACCGGAGAGGGAGCAGCCGGTTGGTCCAGCAGACAGTCAGCAGCGTCATGTTGAGCTCGGAAAGAGAAGCCCCCCTCACTCCGGACACGCTCAGCCCCATCGAGAAGTCTTTCTCGGACCCGTCTACGGACGGAGACCGAGTGAGGATTGCGCCCACCACAGGGCGGCTGATCAGGGGTCGCAGGGCGCCTGGCGCCAGGGAGCGACGCGCGGCCTTGACGCTGGGCCTCATCCTCGGGGCCTTCGTGGTCTGCTGGCTACCTTTCTTCCTCAAGGAGGTAATCGTGAACACCTGCCCATCGTGTAGCACCTCCGCCTTTCTCGCGGACGTCCTGACCTGGCTGGGGTACCTGAACTCCCTCATCAACCCTCTTATATACACCATCTTCAACGAGGACTTCAAAAAAGCCTTCCAGAAACTTCTCCCACTGTGTTGCACCCACTACCGGTGAAGCATGTGGAACACGCTCTGCTTTCTGGGGTGTGACATCGACGGATACCCGAGAAAGTTAAACCCTGGACTGGTTCCAAAAAAAATGTTGTAAAGTCATATTTTTCAGGTCAGGCAGGGGAATGGAATATTGCCAGCTGAGATGATTCGCAGTCACTGTTGCAGAGGGTAGAAAAATAGAAAGGCATCCGATGAATAATAAATTATTCCTGGAGAGTTGCGCTGCTTTTGTTCTGCAGAGCAGCTTTAGCCCTTCGTGGAGTGTTGATATACATGATTAGAGTAATTTCGGTGAATTGGACCATCCTGCAAGAACAAAAACCTTTTCGGGAACCTGATTTCCGCAATTTTGCCACCAATTTTCAGCCATGTCAATGAATCTCTGCTATCATATTGCAACCAATCAGTCAGAGAGAGTGATAGCAAGCATTGAGCAGCATTGAAAGCAGCTCAGCTCACTGACGTGTCAGAATAAGACCAACTAAACCATCCTTTGCACTAATAAACTCCTCTGGACTCTTGGCCATGGACGGCTATGGTACTGGTGATAGGACACAACTCCCTTAACCTTCCATATGTGTCACTAGGGAGCCAGCACCTTCTTAGGGCTCTCACCGAACATTAAAGTCAATAGTCCCTGACTGTGATCGTTGTCACGATATGTATTTTTGTGCTTATTTCGCAATGGCTGCTCCGTCATGAGTAACTATAATGACAGAAGGTGGCGACCTCTGTAAGTATTAATAAACTGACCAAGTATGTGTCCAAATTCTTCATGACCATTTCTGAGCATCCACTGTTTTTTATTTTCCAGCTACTGCCCTGGTTAAGTGTCCGTCTCCTGCTGACAGTGAGCCTCCACTCTCTACTACTCTTTTTGTTACCTGAGGCAGTTTTTCTAGTTTGGCATGCTGTCATGATTTTTGAAAACTGAGGTGTTTTTTTTTCTGTTTTAGTGTCTGGCTTATTTAGAGCTCTCCCTCCTGGTTGAAATATTCAACCACATTACACATCTTATAATAGTGATGATGTGCATATTTTTCCTCTTATTGTAACATCAACATCTGGGTAATTGTCGCATCGGTGGTTAATGTAAGATGCACGTCACATTTTCATTTTGTTTTATTAAAAACTGGCTGCCTTTTTTTATTGGATGCTTTTGCATCAATTCCATGTACTTTCAAGACTCAGTCATAAGCCGGTGTTCATACAAAAGCAGTTGTAAGGACACTAGCAAATGAACTTCAGAAATATTTGGTGGGTAAGTACTCAGGCAAGTCATTTAAGTTTGAGAATTGGACACAGTTAATTAAGTATACCTATGCTGTGCCTACACTCAGTGGCCATTTTATCAGGACCACCTACCATTCATTATACGGACACAAGTATTGGGAGACTCCTGTTTTCCAAAGTTTGGGCTTGGGCTTTGGTGTGGAAGAACTTGTCACAGAGCCCTGACCTCAACCCTATCCAACATGTTTGGGATGAACTGGAACAGAGATTGTGAGTGTCTGACCTCATAAATGCAGAATGAATGGTCAGAAATTCCCACAGAAATCTTGTAGAAAGTCTTCCAAGAAGAGTGGAAGCTGTAGTAGCTGCAAAGGGGGACCAACTCCATATTAAAGTCTCTGTACTTGAATACAATGCCAAGGGTTATGGTCAGGTGTCCCAATACTTTTGTCCATATAGTGTATGATGTGTCTAGATACAGTAGCCATTTTATCAGGTCTTCTTCTTCTTCTTTCTCTTTCGGCTTTACCCTTCAGGGGTCGCCACAGCGAATCATCTGTCTCCATTTAGTCCTAATCCATTTTATCAGGTACCCCCACCATATATGTGCACTTCATAACTGTAGCCTATTTGTATCTGCATAGTGTATCGACACCCTTCTGCCCTCGAAGGACCACCACTGATAAGATTTTACTTTCATCTCAGCACAGCAG
The DNA here is from genome assembly GCA_037576975.1 of Alestes dentex. Lineage (NCBI taxonomy): Eukaryota > Metazoa > Chordata > Actinopteri > Characiformes > Alestidae > Alestes > Alestes dentex. The sequence goes on along the minus strand of JBBIGA010000083.1, from coordinate 22,855,487 downwards.
TGACACCTCAAACTCAGCGTCACTGCTGGGTTGAGAATAATCAACTGAATAAAAATATCCAGTCCACAGTGGTTAAGTGTTTTAGAAACTGGCCATTGGTGAGGCCCTAGACCAGTGTTTCCCATCCCTGGTATTGGAGGCTCCCTGTCCTGCTTCAACACACACACTTCAATAATAGGTTGTTATTGAACTGGATTGAGATTATCAAATAAAAATAACACGAAGTACAAAGACTCCCTGTCAAATGGTAGAGAGAGCCTCATGCTGACCTCTCTCTATGAGTTAGCATGATCTTAACACAAAAGACTTGTTCAGACAGGCAACCAAATACTCATAATTCAGCAGATCTGATTTGAGCAGGCCAGATTTTCTGCAGCCTAAAAAACATAGTCAACTTTTTTCAGTTATATTCAAGCCACATTTTATAGGTTTCAGATCTGATTTGGATTTCTGGACCCATAAGTCTGACCATAAAAATTGGATTGAATCTCACACAAATTGAAACCTCAACACTTAAATGAGATTTAAGAAACCCCCTGAAGTGTGAACAAATGTGCCTTTGGGAAGCTGGGCCCTGATTAATTGTATTATGTGCCAGAATTTATGGCTTTATATTATACTAGATTATGTCCTGACATACACGACTGATGACCGTCACACTCAGTGTAAAGAAAATATGAACGGCCAGATGAAAAGACTGGAATGTTCCGTAACTTCAGAAGTTTTAGCGTCCTGTCAGCCTGAACACTTTCACAGAAGGTTGCCAGTTATGTCACCTTTAGCTTACTGTGTCTGAGGAAACCACTGCATTTAATGTTTTACAGGAAAATAACTGCACAGCATAACTGCCTAATGCAATACGTGTGAAGGAATGTATGGCTCTGCATTGTTATATTTCTTAAGAGGAAGATGTGGGAATGGATTTTCTGACCTTGACTTAAAGTATAAGAAAAATTACATTCTGGCCTCAACTTTGTAAGTCAAGGGAACAAAGTAATCAATAGTGGACATGAAACATGAAATTGTGTGAATTCATTTTTGAAAGTCCCATGCTTTATTAAGCCATTGCCACAACTTAACCATCTTGTTCTTACACTAAGATCATGGCCATATAATCCCATTCCCACAGTTGTGGTCTTGCATTATTTTTATTGAGATGGGATGTCACCAAGTAGGGCTCTGTACTCTACACAGGCTTTGAAGAGAATGCTATTTTTGACTCACTTTTTTTTTTCCAACTGTCTTATTTGTATAGCTGTTGAAGGGGCCTCAACACTGTGGCACAAGATGCCACTTCCGTTGCCATGTGTACACATCTTTGTAGTGGTGTCTCCTGAAACCACATACACATTGCAATATTTTGTGAAATACACCAGAAAAATTCTGTTTCCCAATGAAGTGGAGGCTCACATGCTCAATTGTAGCCCCAAGACCAACTGATTAAACCACTAATCAGGTGTTCTCATGCTTGTAACGAAAACCTGCCATTCCTGCTCTAACCACACCAACCAAAAAAGGCTAGTTTGTGTACAATGTGTACAAAAGTCTGAAGGAAATCTACTCAGTCTCTACTGTGCAGAGAACGCTGTACCAGCCAAATATCTGGTCCCATGGTGATCTCTTTCCACTGATGGTGTGTGGCCTGATAAATTGCGCAGCAACAGATGGGCTACAGTCAGTTCTTGTAATCCTACAAATAGGACCTGATAAGGCTACTTGATAGATGGCTAGTGACTGCACAAAGGTAGGTCTGACTAGTTTATAAGCAGCAAATCTCTTAACAGCATAATTCTTTAAGGGACTTGACAAATATACTAAGTTAGACTTCAAACTGGGAACCCCCAAGTAATAGCTTTAAAATGCCTAGGTTTTTACAAAACCCCACCTCCAAGTGACGGAATTTCTCAAAGGCAGCTGATTAATGGTCCCAATTCTAATTCAGCCAACACTACCCTCTGCTGGCTAAAAGCAATCCTATCAAGATTAGAAATGTAAAGGTACCCCAAGTCACCCATTCAATTGCAATGCCTTTGGAATTTGTTTAAAGCACACTTTTAGCCAACACAGTACAGTCAAACTAAAAGTCAAAAACTCACTTTTGTAATTACACTGTAGATACCTCCCCCCGTTACATTTGTGGCTCTTAACTCCTCAAAATCGAACCGAACTGAGATACAAACATACACGCACAACTGTTCTACTGGACAATAGAAAATTTATTTAAAACAGAATCACACTTAAACCAAGACTTCACAGGAGAACCATTAAAAAAAAAACAGCCGAAACACTCAGGCATAGGCGGTGCGGTGTGTGGTTTGAGATGCCGGTTTATAGTGGCCGCCTCTCGTCCTCCCGTTTGGGGGAAGAGACGTGAACAGGAGGCTCCCACCGATCATCAACAGCGCAGCTCCACCCCAGCAGATAAAAATGGCCGCTCCCAGCTCCCTCTTCCGCGACTGGTCCACCAGTGGGTTGTAGAAGTCCGTGACGACCACATGGGCCACCCAACTGGGCGGAATGAGGCTCAGAATTCCAGCGACCACGAAGAAGACCCCAGCGGCTGCGGCCACTCTGGCCTTGGAGGAACCATCGTCCAAGCAGTTGGTGCATTCACCCCCAGCGACGCTAGCAACGATAGCAATGAGCGTGATTAGGATGGCGATAACGAGGAGGGCCCGAGAGGCCTGGAGATCTGAGGACAGTGCCAGCATGGAGTCGAAAACTTTACACTGCATTTGACCAGTGCTCTGCACCACACAGCTCATCCACAGGCCCTCCCAGACAGTCTGCGCGGTCACAATGTTGTTGCCAATGAAGGCGGTCACTCGCCATAGTGGAATGGCGCAGGCGACGATGACACCCAGCCAGCCCAGCGTCCCCAGCGCAGTACCAAGCATCTGTAGACCCGCAGACATGGCACCTCTCAGACAGAGCCGTGTCTGACCTGGAAGAAACAGAGCAGCAAGGCCTAGTGTTGGAAAATGACTCCTTTGACAGCACCATTCATTTACTAAGTGAAGCAATGGGGCAGCCAGTGCCTGAGGAGCAGTGTGTAGGGATGGTATCGTGTAGGGAGGGTACCTCAGTGGTGCCGCTGACAGACCTGGGATTCAAACCCACAACCTTCTGATCATAAGGGCCACTCAGATGAGTTGCCCGTATGATCAGGTTATGGTTTGAATCCCAGACCACCAGCCACCCCAAGTCTCAGATTCAGTTACAAATGTGCATATCCTCCCTCTACTGAAGCATCTTTTCTTTGGCTTCAGTTACAAGTGTTGGCAAGTCCACAAGTGGTCATTTAAACACAAGATATACATGAACTAACAATTAAGTAGACCTGATACCCATTGCTTCAGAAAAGAAATCTAATTAAAAGCAGCATCCACAAGTTACCAATTACATGCCTTAAAATCTTAGTGATCAGTGGTGACTTCAGTTAACTTAGCAACTTGCTACAGCAAGTCTTAACCACTCAAAACACTTGGAACATTCAAAGACGTTTAACAAAAGTAGAGATTAGGTTATTTGTCCCATCATACAATGCTTGGCCTGAAATAAAACCCAATCAATCTCTCTCAAAAGAAAGGGAATGAATGTTAACACACAATGAAAGCAAAGTCAATTTTCTCTTAAAACGCTCTTGTAGGCATCAAAGCACTCAAACTCTTCACCTCTGTTGCACTTTTACCCCCAAAATTAGATGGTAACCTTGAAAAGATAAATACACATTTTAAGCGAGACATGACAGAATACTGAAGAACATGGCTCACCCAGACACTCTGAGCTGCAGTTATAATGAAAAACAACAAACCAAACCACAAGAACCACTAAAAGAGTGCAAAAGGCCTTAGCCTCTACCTCACAACACCATCTATTTAAAAACCAAAAACACTACCAGGGCCACCTCGCTTTTATAGCACCGTTTGCTTGTCCTGCATGTTGATTGGCCCATAGGTCTTTACTTGTTTATGAATCTCCAGCACTGATTGGTTGAGGACCAAAATCAAGTCACATGACTGTGACATGCTCAAGCCTAACCCAATTTAGTCCCAAATGGAGTTATACGCTTTACAGTCCTCTTAAAAGTCCACACTTTGGTGAGATCAACAACGTGCCTGGTCCTCGAGGGTGCTTAGTTTAAACTCATGCGTTTGTGACAGATTTGTTTTTTAAACGAGCTCACTTGCTTATCTGCAATATCTAAATTCAGATTACATGCATAAATCAGCTGTAGGACAAGTGAAAACAATAGAGAGATGTTGGTCTTTACCTGTATCTTAATGGATTTTGAGTAAAAGGATGCTATTGAGGCCTGATCCGGTTTGAATGAACCTGACCGCTTTTCCCATCACACCAAAAAGTGACTCTAGGGGGCGCACTCGAGCTAGTCCATACTGGGGGTTAAATTAGGTTAACAGTGACATGTTGACAAAATATCACTTTGCAGTTTCATGCAATTTTCTGTAAGGTTGGAAAGTCGAAGGAAATACTGCATAAAAAAATAAAGACAACATACCAGCAATTTTCCACTTTTCCACAGTAAACATTCTTACGACACAGGCTGGGTACAGAAATAGAAAAGGAAGTAGGAATTAGGGAACTGAATTAGGAAACTGCTAATTTTACAAATGCACAGAGACACAAAGACAAGGACAGTGCAAAATATAAAATTTAAATACAAGTCAAATAAAACCTCTTAAAAAAGAAAAAAATATATTTTGAAAATGCACAGTATTGACAAGATTTCTGTGTGATTTTGGAGTGTTTCTTTGGGAATTTGTGCCCATTCATTCTGTAGAGCATTTATTAGATCAGGCACTGATATTGGAAGAGAAGGACTGCTTTGCTATATACTATATACTGTAAGTGCAATTGAATGGATGTGAAACATGTATGTTTTATCAAAATAACCACTAAATACTATTACTGAGGAGCTTCTACTCCAAACATTACAGCAGAGGTTTCAGAGCCGTAGCTTGATTTTCTGTTCTGTCATAGAACAATGTTAGACGAGGACTGGGCCATTCGGTTATTTAAGGTGACTTTATTTTTGGATCAAAGACACTGAATAGAAGAGCTGAATAGAAGTGAATGGAGGTTTTTCAGATGGTCCCCTCGTGCCTCAGCTGCTGTTGGCACACATGGGAAGAAAAATCTTGGGGACCCTCGGGGGACGCAGATCGGGTAAGACAGTCTGCAGCGTTTCAGTCCTGGCTGGCGGCCGCAGTACAGGAGCATACAGGCCCTTATGAACACACACTTGAATGCCAGAATGATGACTGAGAAACCCTAGAGCCTCACAGTCCTCACAGCTGTTGACTGGACTTTAATGTTGTTTTATAATAGACATGTATTTATAATAACATATATTTAAGATATGTATTGTCTATTCTCGTGTACATCAATGTAATAGTAAAAGACTACACCTCATTTTATACAATTTAAAAGACCTAAATTACCGGTCATGATTTGTTAAAAGCAACGAAGAACACTGAAGCGAAGAAAAATTTGTTTCATGTTGTTTTGACAGAATGGTTTAAAATCCATAAACATTATATTTCATTTCTGCACACACACACACACACACACACACACACACACACACACGGTATTTTAAATGATACACAAACACACGTGTCTGTACACATACGTTTGTGTGTGGGGGGAATATATAATTTAAAGTGCCACACACACGTACATATACGTGTGTGTTTGTGTATCATTTAAAATGCCATGTTTCAGAGGATATATTCTCTATATATGCAGAAGTATGTAGACAACGTATACTTATTATTTTCATATTTTCTATTGTACGTGTTAAAACATGTAATTTGTCGAGGAGGTGCTCCCAGTCACTCACAGATGGCTGATCACTGATAACTGGTCACTGAAAACTGAAGATCAGTGTAAATATAGTAGTCCCTCACTCGGTCGAATGAGAGTATCTGAGCTGGGGCCCATGTGTGAGCTGAGGACTGATTGAGGGGAGCAGCGGACCAATGGCAGCGCGGACAGGGTTAACTGACAGGACTAAGAACCAGTCAGTAGCGCGGAATGGGGGAGTGGGCGGGTGTTGTGGCAGTGCTGAGCTCCGTGGTGTGTGTTGTACGCGCTGGGTTAGACTAGCAGTATGGCGGAAGAGGAGAGTGAACAGGAGTTAGACAGGTTCCAGAAAGAGCTAGAGAGCCTGTTACAGAGCAGTGCGAACGACGAGCACGGACTCCAGAGCAAGAGCTACTGCTCCAGGTTTTGCGAGGTGAGGTCTTTGATGGAAAAAAGCTCTTTACAGCTTGAAAACTGAGGGTTAGCCCTGCTAACAGGGGCTAGCATGCTAACACCACCCCCTCCACCCGTTGTCTCTGCTTTGGCACTTTTATTTTTGCTCAATTATCATCTTTTAGTTCTTCAGAGGCTTCTTAAGAGCACAAACCGGTCCCTTCTTTATAAAAACGACAAGTTTGTTGGCTCAAAGTCTCTTTTTCTTGTCAAGCAGGCCAGCTAGCCTTTGGTTAGCGACCTAGCTAGCCATTAGCTACATTCCAAAACAACCCAGAGACTGTCAGCCTGCCAGCTTATCTCCTAATTATGGCTGGCACAGCCAAATGTCACTCTATCCCTGTGGAGGCTCGTAAATTTACGAATTTAAAGGCAGGCAAAGGTTGTGTTTTTGTTCCTTTTTAGCCTGAGGTCCGAGCCAAATGTAACTGTCTTTTGTTTACATTGTCCGCTACGACTTGACCACATTACAGATCTCTTATAAGTTCATCAGAACTTGGGGATGAAGAGTGTTCGGAAATGTCATTACTTTCATCTTAGTTCTCAGTTTCATAGAAAAGTTATCAGTGCTGATTAATGACCGGTTCATTAATTAATGGAAGCGTTAATAACTGGGTGCATCCCACTCCATTCAGCTGTCAGTGAGAACCTGCTGCACACCTGCGTCCAGGTAGACCTGTACACTGTATGGACAAAAGTATTGGGACGCATGACCATTACAATTCAGTTCAATTCAGTTTTATTTATATAGCGCTTTTTACAACCAGGTTGACACTACTTTGCATTCAAACACAGACCCTACTATGAAATTGGTCCCTTCTGTTTGCAGCTATAACAGCTTCCACTCTTCTTGGAAGGCTTTCCACAAGATTTTGGAGTTTCTTTGGGTATTTGTGCCCATTAATTCTGTAGAGCATTTATGAGATTCAGGCACTGATGTGAGATGAGAAGGCCTGACACACAGTCTCTGTTCCAATTCATCCCGAAGGTGTTGGATGGGCTTGAGGTCAGGGTTCTGTGCAGGCCAGTCAAGTTCCTCCACACCAAACTCATCCAACCGTGTCTTTATGGAGTTTGCTTTGTGCACTGGGACACAGTTGTGCTGGAATAGAAAAGGTTCTTCCTTAAACTGTGTCCACAAAGTTGGAAGCATCGAGTTGTCCAAAATGTCTTCTGAAGCATTAAGATTACCCTCCACTGGAAGTAAGGGGGCCCTAGCCCAAACCCTGAATTAAGAGGTATGTCCCAATACTTTTGTTCAAACAGTGTAGCTCTCAGGACCAGGTTGGTGACCTCAGCTTTAAATGGTTTTACAGTATAACCCACCGTCTCTCAGTCCTGCCAGATACGCTTTAGTGTTTCCTCTTTGTTCCCAGCACACCTGGGTGGCAGGTGATGCGTAGTGTGTTCGGTACAAAATGCTTTTTTTTATAGGCTTTGTATTATACACACCACAGGCCAGAAGTTTGGCCCAGTCCTCAGATTTTTAGAAAACACACAGTGCGCTGCTCTTTCAAAATTGTATTACAAGAAGGCATTAGATATACTTAAAACAAAAGTAACTGACTGATTTTGAAGTGCAATGTAACAATATATGAGTTTTATCACAATGGCCATTGCATTTATCACAGCAGCACAGATTCGCAGCATCCGTTCTTGCAATTTTTGGAAATAACTTGTGTCCAGATCCTCCCAGCCCCTTTTCCAGTAGCAAACAGTGTCATTTGCTGGACGCTCATTTCGAACTTGCCAGTTCAGCTCATCCCTGCAGCTCAGTGGGAAAAAGATCTGGAGACTAGGGAGGCCAAGATGTAATTCTCAAACCTTTTTGCTTTTCATTGGCCTTGATATAATTCTGGCACAATTCTGAAGAATGAAATTTTGTCCAGTGATGCATAAACCAGAAGGAATTTTGATTTTCTTTTTCATGATCTTTAATGCATAAAATAGAAATAGGAACTACTCTGTAATGCATGTCGGAAGAAAATATATTTCAAAGGGATGCTTGATATTTTGATGAAAATGAATACCGACGTCCTCTCGTCTACAGAGAACTTTTAGTAAATCAGACTCTTGTAATAAATATAATAGAAAACTGTTACTTCTGCTAAGGTTGTGATATATTTTATCATTGTTTATTTATGGTATATTTAAAGTTTTCTAATGTTAAACTCGGTGACTTATGGCTGTCACAATGTCAGTATTTTTTGTAATGTTAATCTATCAAATCTAAACACTGAATTGCCTTCCAAAATGTAACAGCCCAGTTCATTTTATTTTTACGACAACAACCTTTCATTGCATAATAAAGCACAAAACAGAATGTAAACCGAGGTTTACTTATAAAAGTGTAGAACTGTAGGATTAACCTGACAACTCCAACATAAAACAGTAAATAAAAAAAGAGGGCTTATGTAAGTCGGTAATGCAAGACCAGAAGAAATCAAATGCTTTGTTAAACAAAATACAACATGTTAAGAGTGTAAGAGGTGACAAGGAATCAAATATCAAACATATTGCCTTTGTTCCTTTAACTTAAACCTTTAATTATATTGATCACAAGTATTCAAGCGTTAGTGTATTATTTACGACACACTCTACACAGAGAACTGTGCTTAAAATAGTGGCAGAAATAAAATAATTAGGCAGGGTACATGTCCTAGCAAGCCCCACGCGCGCGCGCACACACACTGGCACAGGCAGTCAGTGGAGAATAAGCCCAGATTATACCATCAGTGTTTTCTCAAACATTCACTCAATGGAAAGGAAAAGTAGCAGGCAGGTGACTTTACAGCTTTAATAATGAGTGTATTTAGCAGCTACAAGGACCAAATATATAACAAAGCTCTCCATGATGATGATAATTTAACCAGTGTAAATAGAAAATACCGACAATGCTTTTGCCTTTTCTAGCAGTCCAAAGCATCTGTGCTTTCAGGTGCTGGTGCATAGTGTTAGTGCTGATTGTGGTACGTCATCAAAACTCTGCACAGCTCACAAACCACCTTTTGTGTCTTGATAATATGAAATACCCCCATTCCTTCAAAATCTTTGGACACTTTTGAACAGAACCTGTTTCGTTCCAGGGTCAGACTTTGCTGCACACGCCATACATTTTTTAAAACTAGCATTGACTAGAGCTGAGAGTGACTGAAGTCAAAACCGACAGACGTCATGCTCAAAGCAGTTATGGACTGATATTAAAAACACTTATCATGAGTTGAAGCCCTTTGAAAATCAAACATATAAATTCATAAAAACAAAAAAGGTTCATATTGTTGATGTCGATGCATGTTCAGGGTCGATTATGTTGACTAGTCGTGGCTGCCCTGCTGCAAACAAATAGAAATTTTGTCCTGCAATTACTAGAAAAAGGCTTATTTTAGGATGTTCCCTGTGGAGCTCACTTACCTTATCTTCACCTAGAAAATCAACAAAACGTTAGGTGGTGGTGTTTTGACTTTTGCATACAGCTGTTGGTATTGACCACAACAAGGCATAACTGAGGTTCATCTGTGTTCATACATATAACATTTCTCGGTAGTGGCCCGTTACGGCAAAAGAATCTAAACAAAACACGCGTGAGAACAAGAAATCACTTTCCTAAACAGCCCACCAGACAGAAAGAGGAGCTTCTGTTTGATTCTAGATTCTGCACTCTACTGGGGGGATGCAACAACATTCTTCCAAGTGATATTCGATATTCAATGATGGTGGTGGTTATCTAACATGTTGCTATTTACTCATGTCTTTCTCATAAATCTAAACATAGATTTGCTCTTGTTGAAACACCAGCTTGTTATACAGTCTTTCTGATTTCAGCTTTGTTAGCTGTGCCATGATAACAGACCCCAACTTAATTTGATTTTCCTTGTAGTTGGTTGAAGAACACACAAGCCTCTGGCAGGTGCCCCTTCCACAGCTGGAGGTTCTGAGGAGCGCCCTGTGCGCGTTCGTCTGTGGTGCTGCGTCGTTCCCCTCCGACTGTGAGCACGTGCGCTACACTCTCAGCAGTCTCGCCCTGTGAGTATGACGTACTATCAGAATGCGAATGCCACTGTCGCTGACTCATTATGTTCATATTCAGAACTTTGCAGCAGAACCTCATCGTCTCACTCTGCAGGCACTGCATGTGTTTTCTTGTTTTGTTTACTGTCTTGGACGCTATAGCAATAGATGTGGAAACAGCACTTTGGATCTATGCATGAAAACTGATGCATTTTAACATTTATTTCAGGAGTGTCTTTGAGCTGCTGCTGTTTTTTGGGAAAGATGAGTTCCCCGAGCACCCTTTAAAAGATATTCTGGACTCGTTTCAGGTAATTCCATCATCTTAATGTTCCATGCCAGTTCATCTAGTCCTCCAAGTTCATGCCATGTCAAAAAAAAAATCATGGTGATCGACCAGTTGATGTTAGTAATTAATTTATAAAAGTTTGAAATTGTGAAATAGTGTGTGTGTGTATTGAGCTAAGGAACTACTAATAGTTTGTCTAGACACAAGACAACAAAGTGGCATTATCTAGTACACCATTACCAGTTCAGGCTTAATAGATATCACAAAGAGATCAAATGAAATGAAACCGTGAAAGTGTATTATAGCCGGTGCAAAAAAACATAATTTGTGTAGTAGTTCTTAATATCTTTTTTTTTTTTTTTTTTAATCTGCAACAAATATTAACACTTTCCTACTAGAAAGTATCAAAGGAATTAAAACAATCCTTCTTGGTAAAATATACAATCAGAGTACAGCAGCTACATCAAAGCTACATTTGGCCAGATTTATGACACAAATATTTTGTTCAGGACCAAATAATTTCTGTATTAACTGTATTAAGCCTACATAGACTCAACTTTTGACTGCAAGAAAGTGAAATTTAAAAGATGGAGAAATTATTTTTTTTATTTAGGCACATTTGTGTGTGTGTGTGTGTGTGTGTATGTGTGTGTGTGTGTATATATATATATATATATATATATGTGTGTGTGTGTGTGTTTGTATGTGTATTAACTTTTATATATATATTAACAGGAATGCCACTCAAGTCTGGTGAGGTACCAAAATGTGTACCTACTCCAGGTTAGGCAGATCATAAAAGATGGAGGGCCCTGGGCGAGTCCTGTGCTGCAGGGTATCCTAAAGGAATTGGATCAGCCACAAGTGGAGGGTGGGTTCGGTTTCATTATCACTTTTCTCAGTAGATGTTGTCATGCAGATGAGGTGAAGCTAGACACGTGTTGCTCATTTACAGTGGACTGTATCAATATTATTACTGTGTGCTTTACAGTGGACAGGTATCTGAGTTCTGAGCTGTCTGTGTTCTTCGAGTTCCGGGTGCGTTACCTGCTGGCCTGTGAGCGAACCCAGGAGGCCATGGCCCTGGCCCAGAGATGCAGCCAGCACCCGACTGCAGGCCGAAACCTTTTCTTCAAGCAGGCCTACCTCTCCTGCCTCTGGAAGGCCTCTCAGCAAGAACAGCTGTTTAAGGAGGTAAGCAACTTTTTTCAGTCTGTGTTCACATTACAAGCCTTATTGGTCAATACTTTTAATTTGCTCAGGTTCAACCTTTCTACGTTTTATTGTCCATGTTTGTGTTTGTAAGTGTCTCGTTTGCGATTAGTGTGAACGGGAAAGAAACCGATCGAGGAGCATATATGATTACTCAAAACTGACTTAAGAAGTTATGGAAAAATGTTACATTTAGACGACGTTGTCTAAAGTCCATAAAAATATCATGCCCCACTATGGATAGAAAGTGAAGCCAGAAAAAAAAATGTGTCAAATGTGAGGAAAACACATCGCTGATGAGCTTTCATTTGCTTTGCTGACTAATATTTTGTCTTTTTGTGAAGATGGCGGAAATTGATGGAAAGGATGCTGTGGACATCCTCTGCAATGCGGAAAAGGAGGAGAAAGATGAATTGCTTCTGGAGCTGAGCAGAGGCTTCCTTTTGCAACAACTCAGGAGTGGAGACATGTACTACCTTTGGTAAGCCCCACAACAACCTTTAAATCCAGCCCATGAATCAGCAGCAGCTAGATCTCACGCTGCCTTCCATCTAGACATAGAAACATTTGTCATGCTGGACAGTTATTGAAAAACATGCTTGTAGATAAATATTTCTCAGCTCTAATCCTGACCCCTAGTCATCCACATAGTGTTGTGGGCTGGAGTTTTTGAGCAATGGATCTCAGAGTGAAATAGAGTCTACTTGTCAATTGATTTTTTCTGTTACATTTATTTTAGACAGCATATTAATGACTCCTGTGAGCATCTGACAGTGTCCTCCTGTATGTGTGTTGTTGCAGAAATGTTGTACATTGCCACTTTGTCATCCCTTTGTCTTGAAGAGAAACACATACTAATACTCATACATGATGCTCCTCTTTAGGGATTTGGTCTTCATATGGTGTAAACTGTACCTCAGAGTGAAGGCCTGCAAACAGGACCTGCTGGAAGAATGCAAACTGTTGATTCTGTCAGCCACCAACATCAAGGCAATCTTTCCATTTATAAAGCTGATTTTAGAAGAGGTATGTTTTTTTTAAATCCTCCATACTGTGTTTTACATTTGTAGTTTGTGAAACCTGTTTTTGGATTAACCTGGATTAACCTGTCAATGTTTTTCTCTGAATATGGTTAAACACTTGTCACCTGCTTATCTCCATACCCTGAGGCTTATTATTTAGTGATTTAATTGGAACAGTGTAGAGTCAGTATTGTAGAGTTTTTGTATTAAGAGTGTGCCTAAAGAGGGATGGATGTCTTGACCTGCTGACAGAGTAAAAGGGATTACGATGTATGTTAAAAAAAAAACAATCAATCATAAAAATATGAAAAGCCAAAATATAAAAGACTAAATGTTATGGGGTGTGTGATATACTGCCTTATGCTTGTCATTGGATTCTGCTTTCAGCGTGTTTTTGTTTTTGCGTTGTCTTTGTTTTACAGAATTTGGGGAAAGATGGCCTGACGTTTTGCATTGAGCTCTGTGCCCGAGCCCTTCAGACTGACCTCAAGAGTGATCCGTTCACCAAGTCTCTCATTTATAAAACTATTGTATACCTGCTCCCAAGTGACCTGGAAATATGCAGAGCCTGTGCCCTGCTGGTGTTCTTCCTGGAGCGCACTGTTGAGGCCTACAAGACCGTGTTCCTCCTGTACACCCATCCTGATCAGGAGTACCACCTAGACAACAGTCCAATTGGGAACGACGTTCGCTTTGAGGTTATTCAGATCCTGAAGAAGGGCCTGTTCTTTGATCCTGAGTTCTGGAGCCTTCTAAACATCAAAACAAACTGTCTGAAGCTGATGAGCGACCAGGTAGCCAAAGCTGCCCTTTGTGAAATTATGGAAGAGGATAAGTGGGTGCCCAATTACTGTGCTAGGGGTCATTGCAAGTGCCACGCTGAGCAGGAAAGGACTGTTGTCAAACCGATAAGTCCTGCCAGCACAAACAAACAGGAATCTGGGACTGTGGAAAAAAGGCCCACATCTCCTTCTGTGGATGCATCCTCCGAAGTTCTTCCAAATAAGAGGAGGGGAAGGAGACCAGGATCACATATCGCAAAGGATCTGGAGATGTGTCCTCCTCGACGTTCTTTCAGACAGTTGGATTTGGCGCAGAACCATTCCAGGCAGCTGAACGACAGACGCCAGAGGTTCCTCACCAGGCAGGCCGAGAAGAAGACCCTGAAACGCAGAGGTAGGAAGCCCCGCTGGCTCCTTGAGGAGTTGGCTTCCCAGGCCGAAAACAGTGTCCCCAGACAAGGCAAGAAACCAGGGAGGAAGCCAAAGCAATTAAATGTACTGAAGGACATTTCAGTCGACACGCCAGTCATTGAAATCACATCGGAATTTTCTTATCCTGATAATGAAGTCAGTGTCCCTACTGATGTTCGGAGTCAGCCCGTCTCCATTATGACTTCTACCACAGCGCCCAGTTTCGATGACTCTAAGTTTCCATGTCAGAGGACTCCTACACGTTCTTGTGATGAGACTCCAAATTCTCATGTCCAGGTAGCGTCAGAGGAATCCCCTTCGCCATGGAGAGAAGAAACGGAGGCCACTGAAGAGTTAGTTTTGCGGCCACAGGATTTCGCTATCTATATGAGAAAATTTCACACATACGCAAAAGTGCCTGAAGAAGGGGAGAATGCCGTAGAAGATAAGGTACTTACAACAACCCATCATGTTGAACAGAAAAGACAAGTCCCTGCACCTGTAAAGAATGATCCTAGTGAACCAGTGAGGGTTATCACGGTGGCTGGGACTGAGCCGACCTCAGTGACCCCCACTATAACGCAGGATGGCTCTGTACCTCTAGGGGGCACTGCTGATGCAAATAAGGTACCTGTATTGGAGACGCACCCTGTTCTGAAACTGTCGTCAGTTACACCTACTGTGAATGCTGTAGGCCAGGATACCGTAGTCAACACACTGCACACTGTTGATCCTCCTAGAGATGAAGCCGCTATCTCCACGGCTGACACTACTTCCATACCTGATAACGCACCAGAAACAGCAGGAGACAAGATGTTGTCTCTTAATAACACACATGACAAATGTACTGATCACATTTGCCCGTCTGAAAGTGGGCTTGAAAATGCGACTGACAGTGCTCCTGCACCTAAAAATGCATCAGAAACAGTAGCCAACACTACTCCCTTGTCTGCAGTTTCCCCCCAAAGAACAACTGACACCATTTCTACCCCTGAAAAAGGAACCGAGGGTCTTGAAAATGCATCCGACCTTCTCAGAGAAAAGACGCATGTTTCTGAAAATGCATCTGTAGTTGCCAGCAGCCCCAAAATTTTTGCAGAAGAGAAAGCTCAAGAACCAGTGGTGCACCAGTCGGATAAAAATGAGGTGCCTTGTACTAAACCCGCAGAAACGCACAGTTCAAACCCTGCACCAAGTCCTCAGAATGCTGTGCGCCTTGTATACCGCTGTGGACTTTGCAATAAAGAATATAGAAACGCATCAATTCTGAGACATGCATTTTTGCATTACCGGCTTGAAAGGAAGTGCATGTTTTGTCAGAGCCTCGTTTATATTCGTGGCCCACTGTGTCATTTTAAAAAGCACATAAAGCAGTTAAAAGTGGTTGGTGGCCTGGCTGAGGAAAAGAAGTGCGAAAGTCTACCTGAAGTGTCTGCGAAACCTGATCCGGCTGTCCAGTCAACGGTGCCAAAGAAAGCCAGGCCTGGCCTCGCACAGATAAGGTCAAGTCTGCTGATGAGGCTAAACTTTAAAAGAAAGACTGCACCTCATATGGCAGAGGACAACACAGATACTGACATAAGAACTTTGAAGCAGAGTCTCACAAAGAAATCTGTATCTGTGCAAAAACCTGGTGAGAAGGAGGAGAATAATGAGGAGAGCGTACAGAAGAACAAGAGAAGATACTTTACAAGAGGTTTAGTTAGGAAGTCTGAGTCCAAGGGAAGGTTAGTTAGAAAAAGGCTAGCAAGAAAAGCAAAGACTAGAACAGTAAAGGCAGACAGAGACGTTTCAGTGCCTAAAGATAATCCTGCGCACACACTGAATGGAGTCATTCGGAAGAAACGAAGCCTGAAGCATGTTCAGGGTGAGAGCAATCACGTAACCAATAAAGATGTACAGGTGACAACAAAACAGGAAAATCAAGACAATGTGGGAACAGATGAGAACGCTGAAAGCAACGTTAAATGTGATGGTAATGCCAAACGAATTAAGGCAGGTAGCCCGAATGCAGAAGAGGAAAGCTTGAATTCGTCGGAAGCAAAAGTAAAGTCATTGCAGAAACCTGGAATAAATAGGAAAAAGCACAAATTGGCGAAGGAGAACGAGGATGCCGAACCAGTAAAGAAAAGAAAGTTAGACACTGGGATAAATGAACAAAAGCAAGATGAAAGAAATGCAACGACAGAAACTAAGCCTGCAGATGAACAGAAGAGTGTTGAAGCCAGCGTATCAAACACCGCAAAACAAGAAAATGGGACTGGGAAACAATCCCAAGAATTGCAGAAGAACAAAAAGCAATTACGAGCTACTCCTTCAGTTGTCACGTGTCCTAGGGAAACATGCACGTTCCATGCAAGGCCAGGCCCCGTTCTCTCGCACGTACTTATCCACCATCCTGGTGACACCAAAGCCTTGGAGTTCTTCTATGACCTTGCCAAGCAAAAGTGTCTTTTCTGTGGCAGAAGGATCTGGACCCCTCAGCACTTTTTTGACCACGTGGTTTCTCATCGCGGCAACCTCAAGCATCCGTGCTACCACGCGGACTGCAAGATGAGATTCAAGACGCGCCTGGAGCTCGGCGACCACATTCTGAAAGACCATCAACCGCTCAGGGCAGTTTGCTGCTTCCCTGGGTGCACGGCGCAAGTTTCTAACCTCAAGTTCTTGTACAGTCACGAAAGGGATCATTACCATGTGGTCCAGAAGAAGGCCGTGTGCAAACAGGACAAATCTGATACTTCCAAAGTTCTGCCTGGTGTGAAAGACGTTGATGAGACCAGTCCAACAGCTGCAAGCCCAAAGAATACTCTTGTGGAAACACAGCAAATGCCTGAAAGCACGGAGACCGCCACTCCGCAAGCTCGATCAGACAAAGGTTCGGAGCAGGAATCGAACACTGCGCCTTCTAAAGAGGAGGACGAAATGTCTTTGACGTTAAATAAAGGTTCTGTGAACTATACCAGTAAGAGCCCCAGGCTTGTCAATGGCCACAGGGACTATGAACGAGAAGTTCCTGTTCAGACCTCCGCTTCGGCCCTGAAAGAGCAGGAGGTGGACTTTGGGAAGATGAGCGCGAAGCCCTTCGTCCGCCCTCCTCCCTCGGCGTACCTGGACGAACTGTACATCAGCATGCCCAAGCGCTGGAAGGGGTCCCAGGTGAGCTCTAAGGGCTCCAGTTCCACAGAGGTGTCCCCCGTCAAGAGGCAGGTCTGCCCCCGGTGCTCGGCATCCTTCGGTGGCGAGGACGAGATGCAGGAGCACAGAGAGAAATGCACATCCCTCTTTGGCTTCGATTCAGATGATGAAAGTATGTAGTTCTAAAGATTTGTTAAGTTATCTTTGCGATCGTCTGCGATCATGTTGTGTTTCACGCATGCATTGAAAATATTCAGTATTTTTTTATAACGTTTATGTGGTCAAACTATGGCTTTAAAAATAAGGAGTTAAAAGTAATGGCTCTGTGAAAAAATGAAGTGTCACCTTACACCAAATAAGCCAAGATGTTTGGTATCAAGAAGTCTCTTCTTCAGTTTTGAGCTAGAGCTTGGAAACTAATGTAGCTTACAAATATTGACTGCTACTTAGTAAACCGTGTTCCAATCGTCATGCACTTGCCTCAAAGTTCATTAGACAAAGGGATAAAACTTGACTGTGTCACATGGTTAAAACAGTAGTATCGGGCATCTTGACATCTAAATTTATAGATAACATTATAACTTAATTAGCTAGGGGTTACACTTTACTAAATCACCTAGGACCTCACAGTTCATATATCTGGAACGCCTCACCTGTTGTTTATTTTTCACTGGATTGGGCTGAGAATCCAGTGAAAAACATGCAGCACGTTTTCAAGTAAGTAGTTGCTGCTGAATGTTTTGCGGTAATCAGATTAACAGAAGTAAGTTTCGCCTAAAGGAAGAATCTTTTATTGCCAAAAATGTAAACTAGTGTTCACTTTCTTGGAACAAAAATTTGACTGTGTGTAGTGTTGATAGTTCTGTCATACCTAGAAGTTATTTGGTCATACATTAAAAACTGTAGCTCCAGAGCTGTAAAACCCACTTTCTAAGAAATTTGACTAGGAGAAAATAGACAACCGAATTAAACTCACATCAGGAGATGAACAGGAACAGCAGAAATGCCTGGAGATTGATCTCTTTCCCATGAGCAGAACAGCAGGACTAGTCACCATCAAGCATTTAAGATAAGATAACCCCTTATTAGTCCCACAAATGAGAAATTTGCAACAAAAAAAATTAGCTGACTTCAAGAGCATTTACTCTGGTACACCATCGGTTTAAATATCCGACCGCCCTCCTGTCAGATATAAAACTGTCTTGGTTGCATTTACACCTGCATTTTAATGTGGATAAGCCTTCCCCAAATATAACCAGGATACTCAAGACTAATTAAATGGCCTGGTATAACTGGAGT
This sequence comes from Alestes dentex, assembly GCA_037576975.1. Taxonomy (NCBI): domain Eukaryota; kingdom Metazoa; phylum Chordata; class Actinopteri; order Characiformes; family Alestidae; genus Alestes; species Alestes dentex. The sequence continues at coordinate 22,837,047 of JBBIGA010000083.1, read as the reverse complement.
TATTGTTATAGTGTCACATAAGCACGTCAGTCCAAGAATTTGGGTCAGTGCAGTTTGAGCAATTGAAGTTTACACAGTGCTAATTAGTGAGTTACTGTTTTTTTGTTTTTTTTTTTAGCTGATTAAACCTCATTGCTCCAGCGCAAGACTTAAAAAAAAAAAAAAAAAAAAAAAGCAAACTTCAGACAAACGTCTTATTTTTGGGCCAGTGAGAGAATGATGTACTTTCATTTCCTGTGGAACTATAGGCTTATGGCTGTATTTTTCAAACTGTTATCAAATCATATGAATCATTTTCTCTTCTGACTCATTTGTGTTCTGTATCCCCCGTAGGTGCCTCTTGAAGAAACTGCACTTTCTATTCAAGCGGTGGTCTAGGAAGTGGAACCCCTTTTGAACTGTCTATGAAAGCTGCTATTGACATTCTCAAGACTGTGTGCGCATAAGACACCCTGACCTTTGAAAAAGGACTCGTTTTGAGCATTTAGGTATTACACAGATGACCAGTTGACAAAAAACAACTATCATGTGAACGCTTCACCAATCAATCTCTGGGCCATGTCTGTGGTCAGTGGACTTGGGATGATGAATTATTTTCTGAAAATCTTCTGGAGTAATAATCCTGCTTTGACAATACTAAACTTCAGCGACTGGCCACACTGTTCAACATCTTTGCCGGTTCCAGGGTGTCTGGGTAATAAGTTGCTTGCCATGCAAAACATGTGACACGTTGGTTTAAAAACAGAAAAGAAGAACAATATTGCAAGTAGGAGTTTCCTTCTGATGCTGTGCAGCCGCTTTTTGATACGTTTTTGGATGATGTGCTCGGTGGTTTCACCCAGTTTAGAGACCGTTTCAGACCACAGTTGGTTAAAAAAAATGGTCTTAGAGGGACTGACCATGCTCATTTCTACTCATCTAGTCTGCATTCGCTATGTCTGTTGAAGGATACAGCCAGACTGTTCAGTGCCAAGAGGGTTGTCAGGATTCCGCCTAGACCTGTTCGACGTGTCTTCGGGACGCGCAAAAGGACAGACTTAATTGTACTGGCTGCGGAAGCCAAAAAAATATTTCCGGCACGCTCGGTGGTTCCGGGTTAATTATTTGTGAACTCTGTGAATTATTACGTTTTCATCACTAATTTTCACTAACGTTTGCTCTCAAACATGGATGTGTTAGATTCATTGAACTCTAATGAGCAGGTGTGGCGCTCAGGGGTTATATCAGTCAAGAGTTATCCTTACCTTCTTTTTGCCTTTTATATCCACCTGAATATGATCACATGGATGCATGGACGCAGGCTTGATGAAGGACTGACAGAACGCCAGGCAATGTAATTGCTGAAATTTGAGTCTAGATGGTGTGCAACCAACCCAGCCAAGCTGTTTCTGTGCTCTTGAGACGGGGCTTCAGATATTAATAAGAAAAAAAAAGAGTTGCGTCACACAACTTCTTAAAACGTGGATGTTACATACGTTTCTAATGGGCTTCTCTTGAAATGCGAGAGAAGAAACATCTTGTCTCAAAGGAGGCATGTCTGAGCTGTTCCGCGTGGGAGCGGCGACTTACATATTTAATTTATTTTTCTTTTTTGTATCCTCTGTAAATGTTTGAAAAGTGTGAATGGTATATAATTGGGATGGGTTTATAAATCGAGAGTTTGTTTTGTTCTAATAAAAAATAAAATGTGTATATGAAAACAGTTTAATGCAATTTCATGATTGTTCATGTAAAAAAATGTATATTTTGGTACAGCATGACTAGATGGATGAAGACCTGAAAATCTGAAAATGCTTGTTTTTGTGTTTTATAGACAGAGTAATACTATGGTTTTGTAAAAGGTGGTGTTGGATTTTAAAGTAAATGAACTGGACCAGAAGATCAAGTGAAACAACTTCATCTGGTGAAGATGAAATCCAACAGTCTGTGAAGCTTTAACTCTCAAAACTGTTACAGTGATCTGTCTTCTGTACCATGAAAGAAATTACAGACATCTGATGCCTTTTGTTTGCCTTAGTCAATGAACCTTTGCTCCAACTGTAACAAAGAGGGATGTGTGAAGCTCTTTTTTTGAAACTACACTATATGGACAAAAGTATTGGGACGCCCGACTGTTACACCAATAGGGACTTTAATTACATTGCATTCAAATATATAAACTTTAATATGGAGTTTGTCCTCCTTTGCAGCTATAACAGCTTCCACTCTTCTTGGAAGGCTTTCCACAAGATTTTGGAGTTTCTGTGGGAATT
>JBBIGA010000083.1:22807836-22818890 GCA_037576975.1 Alestes dentex | reverse complement strand
TCCGTGTGTCCGTGTGTCCGTGTGTCCGTGTGTCCTTGTGTCCGTGTGTCCGTGTGTGTCCGTGTGTGTCCGTGTGTGTCCGTGTGTGTCCGTGTGTGTCCGTGTGTGTCCGTGTGTGGCAAAATGAAAGTTTTCAGATACTCTCATTAGCTGCAGTGGTGCCTTCTCATACACAAAGAAATTCCTTAGTTGAGGACAAACTTACACAGTAAATAATGTACAGTTTCTGCAGTTGTAGAGTGGCCAAAGGTTCTAACCCTGTGTTCTCTACTTCTTCCAGTGGTTATTTGTCATAGAAGTCTAGCATAAACTCTATTAAACTTTAATAACACTTGAAGAACTTCAGAGCTGTAAGTGTGGTGTCATGTTCTTGTCCTAGAGGGCTTCAGCAGTGCACTGCAGTGCATCAGATGCTTGATAATGAGCTGATTTTAATCAGGAGTTTTTAATCAGAGAATGCGATATTATAGCGTTTCACTAGTGGGATGAGGGGAAACTAGTTGCATAATTCATAATTCAATTACTTGTACTGTTGCACAGTTGTTAGATTTTTTCCAGTATCTGTATTTCTCTACCCTGTAGAACTGTCACCCCTTATTATGCCTTTCTTCTCTAGTAGCTTTCTGATTTTGTTAATTAAACCGAATTAACATTGACAATTGATTAAAATTGATTACATAAATCAAAACAGAAGATTAGATTACCATTTATTAGTCCCACAGGTGGGAAATTTGCATCGTTACAGCAGCAAAGTGGACACAAGCATAACCAATAGAATAGAAACTTTACAACAGTGTACAAATCTATTCAGCACTATACAAAGTATTACTTAAATATAAATGTGTGTGTGTGTGTGTGTGTGTGTGTGTGTGTGTGTGTGTATATGTATATATGTATATATATATATGTGTGTATATATAACAGACATTGAATGAAACACAGTAAAATTGCACCAGAAAATTGCATGTTACGCACAGTAATGATGCACCAGAGTTGCATTTAATAAAACATACTGAGGAACTCAAACGGCCCGCACCCCCCCAACCCTGGCTTGTATAATTGGCTCAGAAATAGAATGAATGAATTTTAAGTAGTTTAAGACAGTGGTGTCCCAACCCTAGTTGTGAAAGTCTGGCCTGCACATTCTAGTGCTTCTCTTGCGCTAACTCAGCCACTTCAACCCAGGAAAGGTTCATTAGACTGATTCATCGTATCTAGTGTGTTAGGAGCAGAAAAGGGGATCCTCCGGGGTTAGGATCTGGTCCAAGAGAGTCTAAGCTGTCAGTCGGGTGTTTGGTCAACGTCTGGTATAGAGTGCTAAGAGGTTTTGGCTCTTTCTCAGGTCCTGTAGATCAGGCTAAAAAGAAGACGAGAAAACTGCGACTGAAGCGGAAAAACAGGATCGACCCTCTGAGACTGGAGGACTCTGCCAAGAGTCCCACTCCACCTCCTCCACCAGGTAACATAAATCCAGAATGGCGTCACTTAAAGTAATAGTTTGCCAAATTACTCAGATTGATGCAATATTCTTCTTAACTGAAATGTAGTCGATCAGCCCAGCTCTAGCCCTGGAGGCTCCCTGTCCAGCACATTTTAGTGCTTTCACTGTTTCCAACACACATTAGTGTGCTGGGCAGAGTGAAGCTTGAGAAACACTGTTCTTAAGTTTATTTCACTAGTTTTACCCTAGAGCCAAGAAACTAATGGACCTTTTATTTACTAATAAGTATTGGAAGCTTATATCCCACTAATTGGCAATGCGCAAGCCACATACCAAACACACAGTTGACTCAAATTGCATTGAAAATAGAAAAAACCCTTGGCAAATTTCAAACTTCTAGATGGGTTCTGCTGTTTTCTGTTACGTGACTTGTTTGTATTTTTAGAGATAATTCTTTTAGAATCCAAATAGAAGTATTATTTAACACCTTGTAAAACAAGTGTGTTCATCCATGCTAATCATCTACATTGATATAATTCTGTAACATTTTTAGCTGAAGTATTCCTTTAAACATTGCTTTAAGGAGTCATATGGTTTTAATGTATATTTATGCAATTTTTTATTTATGGAAAAATTTAAAAAAATCCTTGACTGAAACGGACGTTTACCTTAAGAAGGCTTAAAAGCGTGTGTCTCTTCATTTGCGTGCTTCCTTATTCTAACCTCATTAAAAAGATTTAACCGATTTTGTTTTCGTTTTCGTTTTTAGTTGGATGGGCTACTCCCAAAGTTTCTAGACTCCCTAAGCTTGAACCTCTTGGAGATACAAGGCGTTCTGGTAACTCCTGGTTTTATTTTTCCGTGTTTTCCAGCATGTTTGTCATCACATGAACTACTAACAATCATTTCTCCCCCCCGGTCCTGTGTTCTAACCATGTCTCCATGTCCTTGTTTTCACAACGATCAGTTACCTAACAGTCTCTCACTATTTCCTGTTACCTCTTCGTTCACAGAGCATGCTTCATTATCTTCATCCTCATTGTGTCTGCCTCACCATGACGCAACCATGCGTGCTTTAAACTCTGGAAGTCATTTGCATTTCCTTGGCTAGTGAAGTCTGCACACTAATGAAACCACCCCAACATAAATAGGTCTTGTTTGCATAACACTTTAATTGCTGCATGTATTGTAGCAGTAAAAAGTTGCAAAGTGTCTTCAAAAGCCTCATGAAGATAAACTTGGGGGCTTTTTTAGACTCTTAAACCATAAACAACTTTTAGAAGTTACTGGATTTTTCCGTATGTGTAATTTCATGTTGCTACGGTCTTCACTATTGTCCAGTTTATTTATGTAGCACATTAGCGTATGCATGGCATGGTCATTCAGCATGCTTTAGGGGAATAGCCAAAAAAAAAAACCTTAGAAAATCAGTAAAAGAACATTGAAAGCCCAATAGAAGTCCAGATGTATAAAAGAAGGCAGAGGAGAATAGCGCAGCTATAGTCGGTGCAGATCCGATACTAATCCTGATAGGTCTCTCAGCTCCTAAAGATCTAAGAGACCTATCAGGATTATACACTTCAAACATATCAGAGAGTTAAAAAAAGACACCCCATTTCTCCTGTATTCATGAACCTCGAGTGATCTAGAAAAATTAGGTACACATTTGCACTGTGAAGACTGAAAACTGCCGTGCATTTGTGTACCACTTATGTCAGCCCCTGACTATAAGCACTGATGTACGTCGCTCTGGATAAGAGAGTAAACGTTTGTGTGCTGCAAGATGGTAAAAATATATCACAATGCTTAAAGGTCTTTTCATAAAACGCTGTCAAAATATTTCATTTTCCATAGTTGTAACAAACAATTCAGCAGCCGTGATGGACTGATATTGTGTTAAAATGCAATTTGTGCTGATAATATTCACGGATGGTTTTTGTTTAGACTCTCTTAAGGAGGAACCCCACTTTCAGAAATACGCAGATGCATTTCACTGTCATTTTTCATTTTTTCGTGGGTCTTGCTGTAAGCTGTGTAAGTCTGATGTTTTTGCTAAAATGTTCCTTTAGTATAACAGACCTCGTTAACCTCTTTCTTCTTCCATCATTTTCTCCCATTGGCAGATTTCTATGGCAAGCCCCTCCCACCCGTAGCAAATAGACAGAGGCCAAACGGCGAAACTCATGATGTCATTTCTTAACCCCACCTTTTCTTTCCCCCTCTTTGGTTTACCTTTCATCACCCCCCCCCCCCCAATCCCACCAATCATGGTCTTTTGTTTTATTTTTTATATCCAAGCCCGGGCTGTGTAAAGAGCGTCATGGGTGACGTCTATAATGGAAGGACTGGGACGCAGTCGAGGAACACGGATGGATCACGTGTCAAATGACAGCCAATGAGGAATGGACTACAGAGCCTGTTTTCTTTTCTTTGGCCTGTGATCAAGGAGGGGAAAAAGATCACCGAACACTTTAAACACTGGCTGAATTTGTGGGAAATGGACCTACATTGTACAAAATGTATATCTTTTTGACTTTCCGCAAGAGGAAAAAAAGCATTATAATTTATATTTTTACTTTTTCCCTCCTAATGGTCTATGTACGTAGACAATAAAAAAAAAAAGAATGGGAATCACTCACACATTTTCAACTGTGAAACTCAAAGACTATTTTGAAATGATCCTCCCAGGTCTAATTTTCTGTAGCTCTGTATATATGGGGAGGCGGAGGGGTGGGGGGGAGATTATCATTTTACATTAACACTTAGTAATGAACAGAACTGAAAGGGTACAGAAAGAGACTTGTGTGAGGGGAAAAAGGTACAAGAAAAAGTAAAGACCTACACCTAGCATGTGATAATGCACTGCTTTTTTTATATGTAACATTCTGTTCGCCTTTTTTTCTACAGAATGATATGTATGTATGTGTAATTCAATTGGATAATCAACCTTTGTTTCGAAGCTTAGAAAGCACACGTGCGTCATACACTGCAGATTTCACCAGCAACTCACACTACATGAAACCGGACGGATCCTGAACGGACGTGGCATATATTAAAGTGGACTTTTACCAAAGGGAAACACTTGGACTGGATCTGAGCGGGTGCAACACATGCAATTAATTTCTTTAATCTTTTCCACAGTATTGTATTTATGTTGCTCAGCAGAAACATGCATATACAGTAGCAGTATGATTTAACTTTTTGTTTTCAAAAGGACTTTTCATTTCAAACAGTAGCAGTTCACTATGTTGCATCAGCTTGAAATATATGGAAGAAACACGTACCCAAGTATGAAATGATATATTGAGCCAGAACAGACAATGTTGTTGTGACTGTAGGTCTATACATGACTCTGAAAGTGCAATGTTTTTTTTAAGGTGTCTTGATCAGTTTGTGGATCTGTTTCAGCATTTTGCTTGGTCTTTAAATGGACTTCACATATTTTATTATATGAGACATAAGAGAGTACTGTAAACAGTATATTCATGTTTAGAGATTTTTGTTGTAGCCAGCAACTAACAATGTGTTTTATTTGGGTTTTTTTAAACTCCACATTTCACCCATTGTTTGGTTTACAGTCCTATCAGCAAAGGGTCCACGTGGCTTCAGGTATTCACTCCAAACAAGTAGAAGCTCCCCTTGTTAAATCAGTTTATCTCGATTCAGCGGTCTGTAAGAGCCCCTGTTTGGTTGGAATTAGCCTGCAGACACACCAGCACCTTTGCAGATAAGACGGGACACTTCTGGTTTACCTCTTACACGTTATTGTGTATTTGACACTCCTGTGTTGAGTTTGTGTTTCCAGCGTTATGTATTTCATTTAAAAACAAGTGTCTGAATTCCAGATTGTCATTTTAATAGCTTTCACTACGACACAATTTTTATCTTGTTTGTTTTTAATACAAAGACTATTAAATCCATACATATATTTATTCAATTCTTGTCTGCTTTTAAATGATTACGATCATGTAAGATGCTTTAGGTTGTGTCCACAACCCGCACAATAAATAGTACACTAAATGGGCAAAAGTATTGGAACACCTGACCATTACACAAACAGGGACTTAAATGACACTGTATCCAAATACACAGACTTTAATATGGAGTTGGTTCCCCCTTTGCAGCTATAACAGCTTCCACGCCTCTTGGAAGGATTTGCACAAGATTTTGGAGTTTCTGTGTGAATTTGTGTCCATTCATTCTGTAGAGCATTTCTGAGGTCAGACACTGATGTTGGACGAGAAGTCCTGGCTCACAATCTCCATTCCAGTTCATCCCAAAGGTGCTGGATGGGGTTGAGGTCAGGGCTCTGTGTGGACCAGTCAAGTTTTTCCACACTGAACTCCTCCAGCCATGTCTTTATGGAGCTCGCTTTGTCCACTGGGACAGAGTCCTGCTGGAATAGAAAAGGTTATTCCCCAAACCGTGTCCACAAAGTTGGAAGCATGGCGTTATCCAAAATGTCTTGGTATGCCGAAACATTAAGATTGTCCTTCACCAGAAATAAATGGCGTAGCCTAAATCCTGAAAAACAGGTGTGTCCCAATACTTTTGGCCATATAGTGTCCCTCAGGCTGCGTCCCAACACCTTTGTCCGACCCATAGCAGTGCATTTAGTACTGTACGGCGCTCATAGGCACTGCCTCACTGAACATTAGGTCTTTGGCAGCACTTTGTATCCCAGATATGCCATTTATAGTGCACTATTTAGGCTGTAGGAGGTGGAGTTTAGTTAAAATAGTGCTAGCAGAGACGGAACAAAGTGTAAGCAGCGTCGTTTCTTGAGGGAATGATAACATACAGGCAATTCACTGCAGTAGTTTAGTGCTGGTTCAATGGTGCTGATGAATTGTGGCTCCAAAACTAGTTTAAGGAACGTTTTGAGGTGTTTAAGTGAAGGTTTCTGCAAATTTGAGGTCCAGACGTGTACGCAGGCTCAGCTTTTCGGTCCGTTTCCAAGAAGACGCCATAGCAACGGGTCTAATAAACAGCTCGTATACACGAACACGAGGGTTTGTTTTGGTTTCTCCTCCTTCGTTAATGTATTAAGCTAACTTTTAAGGTAATAAACATCAACCTTGACGTTTTTTTTTTTTACCACAGCAGTCCAAATGTAGACCTCGGAGGGAAGTTTGCCAACTTGTGCTGGATCATTTTGACCTTCAGTACAGAGAAGAGCTTGGAGAACAGTGGTCTTCTGCAAGGTGGTCTCATTTTAGTTCAGTCTAAAAATAATAGTGCTCAGATATTAGTTTTACAGGAAAACATCTAAAGGCCCATCTGAAACACACAACATGACACAGTGTACTAAAAACACCCTAGTTCTCCTGTATTTATAAACCTCGAGTGCTATCTAGGTGTACATTATGCCTTTTCATTTCTATTTAAACCATTGCGAAGGAAAAGTTAGTGTGGACATGAAATTACACTCGAAAACATTCTTGGTAGTATATTATTTAGGCTTTTAGTGGGGTGAAATGCAGAAAAAGCTGTTACTACACAATAGGGACACGTGTTTTTTATTTTTTTTTTGATGAACTGAAATGGAGATTGTGAGTCAGGCCTTCTCATCCAACGTCAGTGTCTATGCCTCATAAATGCTCTACAGAATGAATGGGCACAGACCCCCACAGAAACTCCAAAATGTTATGGAAAGCCTTCCAAAAACAATGGAAGCTGCTATAGCTGAAAAGGGGAGACCAACTCCATATTAAAGTCTATGTATTTGAATGCAATGTCTTTTAAAGTCCCTGTTTGTGTAGGCATCCCAATACTTTTGTCCATATATTGTATCTTACACATTTATTTGCGTCAGTCATTTTTGTCATAGTCATATACACTTTCACAAAAGATGAGAAGGTTTCCTTGAAAAACAGCAAATGAGAGATGCTTGGAAAGGCCAATCGTTTTCAATGTCAACACACTGCTAAAAAAAGACTCTAAAAGGCTGTTTTGAAATCTTGGTGACTTCTTTTTGTGTTTTTGAAAAAGTTAACACTCTGTGTCTTCATTTTTCAGGGATGTCCTGCTCAGTCCAGGCTGCTGGCAGTATGGAGTCCTACTGAACCGCTTTAGCGACCTCACAGGCATCCTGCAGCATCTCAAATCACTGGGCTACTACAGCCTCTTTACCCAAACAGATCCTCCCAACTCCCACCCAGAACCTCCCTCCGACAGCATCAGTAGCACCTTACAGTGTTTTGTTCATAGAGACCCACTGCGTCTGCCCACCCAGCGGCATCGTTCAGGCTGGCTGAAGCAGTATTACCTGCTGAACGCCGCCTCCCTGCTACCTGTGCTGGCTCTGGAGGTGAGGAACGGGGAGAGGGTGCTGGACCTGTGCTCGGCCCCTGGAGGCAAAGCTCTGGCTCTACTGCAAGCAGCGACCCCAGGTAAGACCCTCCATTGCGGGAGGTGAACCCTAATTAGGAATATGCAATACAATGCTTTTTATGGATGATGAATGGATCCACCATTGAGGATCAGCTCCATCGTTTTGTAACATTCAGATTCAATACAATAATGTGGTCATATTGTGCTATTTTAATGTGCACACATTTTTGGCAATAAAATTGATATTTAAATAGTTGGCATCAAAAATTGTGATGGGGTTGGATGAAATTTTTTTTAACCCATTATATTCCCAAGGGTATTTAATGTAGTTATTCTTAAGTTACAGGAGTAAGGAATAGAGGTTTGGACTCAATAGCCCCTGGTTGATTGTTATCAATATATCAGCCTCTGAAATATGATATATTAATATGGACTGTTTGTTTATATCTACTACTGTCTGTTAAACACTGTTTCTATGTCTCCGCTATTTTTTAAAATTATTTTTTATGTATTTATTTATATATTGTTATTAAACAGATTAAGAATTTTGCCTCCAGAATTAAAGTAATGGTTCAGTCGTTAATATTTGTATTGCTGACAACGACTGAAAGCCGAAAGTCCCAGATAAGCATATTCATATCATATCGTACTAACGGGTGGTTCGGTTACATTCATTGTTAGCAACGTTAGCATCTATGACTAAGTTGTTCCTTTCAGGTGGTCCTACTAATGCACATCATTTTTTAGAAGCCTCATCCTTGGCAGTGGTCTGTAGAGCCAAAATATAAAGATCAGTAATACATTTCGTCCCTCACTAAATGTTTCCAGACATCCCTTTTAATTAGTGAACTCTACTTTAAGGAGAATGCATTGCTAGCGCAGATTATGCTACTCGTGTAATCTAAAAGCTTTACTGATGGAATGAATAACCGCGCATAATGCAATCGTCTACTAGAGGGATGTAAAGTCCCCCAGCACTGGGCTGTGAGCTCCATCCGACACCTTAAGGGTGAGCTGGAGTGTTGTTTGTGATCCAAAACACCTGACCTCACTGATGCTGTTGTGGCCGATTGCAATTCATTCCTGACAGCAATGTTCCAGCAGCTAGTGTAAAGGCTATTAGTACAGCAAAGTGGGACAAATATCCAATAATTACCCGTGATTTTAGAGGGAAAGTTGTATGAATAGGTCTCTTTTGGACACCTAGACCTTGTGTATGAATCTGACAATATGGTGTTGCCATAATATAATCCAGGCCTAATGTTAATTGTTGCTGCACCGCTTTGTTTGAAGTTGGTGTTCTTAAATTTGAATCAAAGTTCAATTAAATGCATCACAGCCTTAGCCCAGACTGTTTAGAATGGAAATGGCTGCAGTTATAAAGCTCTTGCTTGAAGGTATTGTGATCTGAATCTCTCTCAGGGCTGCTGCACTGTAATGAAGTGGATGAGAGCAGGTATGAGTGGTTGCTGAAGACGCTGGAGTCCTACATCCCCCCTTCAGTCCGGCAGATGGTCACCGTGACAAATGTGGATGGCAGAGCCTTCGGCGGGAGCCAGCCCGAGACGTTTGATAAGGTACGACAGCCAAGGGCTGCCTCTGTTAATAAGCTTACGCTTCTCTCTGTGTGCTCTTTTGGTTCGCACGTAATGAGTGCGGGCCCGTTTCCTTCACTAACAGATATATTTGTCATGCAACACAATTAGGACTCAAAAGTAATTTGTTTAATTCCTACAAAACCATCATCCTGCCAGCTAGCCTCACCTGACCAATCGTGTTCCAACTCTTCCTGGCATTTGAAAAGCATGCAAACATTTGCTGATGTGTGCGTTCTGCCTCACGCTGACTCAGGCTAATTTGAAGTAGCGCTGGCACCAGTGAAAGCTGCGAACGGACACATTTTCTCCCATCCAGAGACACAAGGGAGGTTCGCCGGTGCCATTCAGGTGAAACGTGCCAATCACGCACAGAATACAGCTATTTTACGCCTGCTGACTAAGGATTTTACCCTAATGGCTTTCATGTGTGTGAGCAAACAGTCTGCATAATGTTAGGCACTAAAGGAAGGAAGGAAGGGATGTATTGGATTGAGAGAGATACTTTAGATAATGATCAGCCCTTAAAAGCTACCGTTATCACTGGTACTGCCAATAGCGGGTAGTAATTTTATATTCTTTCAGTTATTTTAAACTCAGCGCATTGAAAATTCGTTCAGAAGTGCAGTATCAGAACTTCACGTCAATACCATATATGTTTGAAAGTAGAAAGAAGAGATTTGGGTCTTTGTTTTGATTTGAATCCAGTACAGGTGTTGTGGATTTGTGCGTTTTTGTTTTCATCAGGAAGCTCAAAACTGCACACTCAAACCTGTCAAAATAGAATTTAACTCATTCAGTGAGTAACTACAGGGCAGCTGGTGTCTTGGTGGTTAGGGAGTTGCCCCTGCGATCAGAAGGCTGTGGGTTCGAATCCCAGGGCTGCCAGTGGCACCACTGAGGAGGTACCATCCACACACACTGCTCCCCGGGTGTTGCATCGCTGGCTACCCACAGCTTCACTTGGTGAATGGGTTAAATACAGAGAAGAATTTCACTGTTCACACTCTGTGCTGTGGTGTGTTCACGTATGACAGATGGTCACTTTACACTCTTTACCTTTGTAATTAGGTAACCAAGTTCAGTCATTTAGTGAGAACGCCACACTTCTGAAGATTAAACTGGTCTCATCGACCAAGTTCTTCATTTAGTGCACAGCTTTGTCCATCGGGTGGCAGTGCTGCCATTCTGATCGGTGTCATCTGTCTAAATGTGTTGTTGACATTGGCTTTATTATGTACCCTCTGGCGCCCTCGCTGGGGCCCTGCAGTGACAGCTGGTCAGGAATATACAGTATATTTACTTCACTCCTAGAAGCAGACTCCGTACCCCAGTATGCCCTTTATGGCTCGCCTGAGAACAGGAATGGTAGAACGCATAGATGCACCCTGACAAATAGATCTGAAGGCAGAAATTTAGCTTCATTGAGCGTGGAATGTAAGAATCGACTCTAATCCATTTTAGCAATATTCAGTGAAGTTTGGGGCTGCAATAAAACTCTCAGTCTGTTTCTAAGCATATAAATCTGAGCCTTGCATAGTTTTTATTCTACCACAGCTTTCCTCCAGTCACATTTTTGCATTTTCAGCGTATGTTGTACTAAAAGAATCAAACATCAAATCGAACTGTGCATTTGAAAACATTGACACTGTATGTGTGTATATACATATATAGAGGCTTCATGG
>JBBIGA010000083.1:22793415-22805167 GCA_037576975.1 Alestes dentex | reverse complement strand
GTGTGTGTGTGTGTGTGTGTGTGTGTGTGTGTGTGTGTGTGTGTGTTTGTGTGTGCGTGCTCCAGTTCAGCCCTGGCAGCGGTGCGTCCTGGAGGGCTGGTGGTTTACTCCACCTGTACTCTGTCCCGTGCAGAGAACCAGTCTGTAATTGAAGAGGTTCTTTCCTCCTGCCCGGGAGTGGAGCTTCTGGACCTAGAGGAGGACCTGATTGACTCTCTCGCCAAACACTTTCCATTTGCCTGCCTCCAACCTCCTCTAGGTTATTTGGTGGTTCCAGAAAAGGGACAGACATGGGGGCCCATGTTTATATGCAAACTTCGGAGAATTTCCTGAACGCCTCCATTCTCATGGTGTTAAGGGCCTTGACTCACGGTGTTAAATGACTGGACTCGAGACCTTTTTGCAAATCAACCAGTGACTCGGATTTTGACTCGACTCTAACGACTTGAAAAGGCTTGAAAAGTGGAAGAAACATTCTGACATCTCTCCACAGACAGCCTCTTTTGATGTAATTGGATTCGTGGGCATGCCCGAACTGCACTGACAGTTTGAATAAACTGAATGTTTGATAAAGACTCCTAACAACAACTTGGCAGTCTCCCAAATCGGATCAGGAAGTGAAGGAGAACTACTGAAGTCAAGATAACATCTGGAAGACTTAAAAAACACAAGCTGCTCAGGTATGCAAAGCAACGTGGCCCACATTACTGTCGAGAACCTACAAGACGACTCGGCTGGCATTGGAATAGTGATGTTTGGGCCCGCTGTGCAGTGTTGTTGTTCAGGAATCACCTACATGGAAGTATCATCAGAAGGTAACCTTAACTGTGGTTTCATTATAAACATCTGAAGTCTGGAACACAACAATTGGATAAACCAGAGTGCTGTTGTCTGATGAAACAAAAAATGGCATGTTTGCCAAAGAAGGAGAGGCCTTTCAATAAACGATCACATTGACAACTGTTAAGCATGAGAGTGGATCAGTTTTGTGGATTCATTGCAGTTCCCACCATTGACAAGGAAACCATGCTGAGTGCTGAGACCCTTTTCTGTTAGTAGCATGTCCATTATCAGTCATTTGCTATGTGCCTGTGTGTATATTCTGGGATTAGTTTTTACATTTAGTACCATGTATTAAACGCTGGAAAGGATAGTGAAGCATTTGCAACTGCCCAGAAGATACAGCTGCAATTTATCACAGTAAGTCTATTAATTTTAGGATCAGTCCGATGCAGTATAAAGTTTTTTTTTTCTTTCCCAAGGAAAATGCAGTTTCATTTTTCAACCACAACTTTTACAACATGATGCAATTAGTATGCAATCTGCAATCTCAAAGTTGAAATGTACAACTGTAACTTTGAAAGTTTGTCAGATTTAGTTGGGCATGTTCTCTGCTGTACATTAATATCTACAGTATTTAAATATGACTAACGTAGGAATGTCAGAGTTAATAGTCTGCAGAGCATCCATATGCAGTGTATGCTGCTGTATAAACACTAGGAACAGAAAACCTGCCACAAGGTAAAATTTCAGTTCTTACAGACCAAGCAGGTAGATGGGAGTAAGAAACGAAATGTTCCAAGACTCCAACAGTAATCTCAAAATGTTGTTTGCAAGTTCAGTTTTACATGTTAATTTTAGTACATTTTTTGAGTCATTGGAAAAAGACGGACAAATGGGACTCAGGAATTTGGTGTAGATTTAGGGAAGACATAACATTCTTATAAATATACCTCAGGACTTGGATCTGGATTTGGAGCATTCATTTAAAAAAAAATCATGGTTCATTCATTTCTTTCATTCTATTTTTGTGAAATCCATGCATCTAAAGTTCGACTGGGCACCAAAATGTCTATTGGTTTTCACTGGCCAGAATACTGGGCATCAGATTCCTTCGTGAATCAAAAATGTAAAATATTTTTTGTTTTACATTTCATTCTCATTTCAGGTATCAATGCAGTTTTGAAGAACGTCAGAAAGTGAAAGTGAAAAGTGTTCTTATGTAGAATTACTACATACTGCAGTGCTAAACTGGTCTCA
Organism: Alestes dentex; assembly: GCA_037576975.1. NCBI lineage: Eukaryota > Metazoa > Chordata > Actinopteri > Characiformes > Alestidae > Alestes > Alestes dentex. Next base: position 22,803,127 of record JBBIGA010000083.1, on the reverse strand, counting down.
GGTCTCAGGTAGAAATAATGGCACAATTGTTGGAGGAAACTACTGCATTAGTGATATATTAGCGTTTATAAAACCAGTTAAAACCAGGTTTCCAAGGACATATTTTATTCTGTTTCTTTAGTAAGTCTCCATATGAGCTATACTAGCTTAAAAATAAAAGTTTAGCCAAAAGCATTTATTGTAAGTTTTCTTGCCAGAATACATGTCTCAGGTCTGAATAGTGAATTTCTTGAGCCAATACATTCAGTTTACTTTAAAATATCTTAAAATAAGTACTAACAAAAGTACAGCCGTGTTGTGTGTCCGTAGAATTAGAGATAACCAAACCATTACAGCACATTGGTATGAAACTACTGGCGTGTTATTATGAGGTAGATGCCATTGCCATGCACATCATGTGTAGCTCACTTCAGTTGGCATCAATCATATTTATATTCACCCTGTATTGGTCTCTGCACTTATGACTTTAGCCTCCATGACCTTTATAAGGTGATTAAGCAATCTATTAAATTATTATGCATCATTGCAATCAATTATTGCAGTTTTAACTGTTTTCATCTCTTGTTGTTCCAGAGGAAAACATGGGTTTTATTCTGGACCATTTTAGCTCAGTTTCGACATGCACTCAACATTCCAAAGCCGAAAGCAAATCAAGCCGCTACATCAAGGTGCAAAAACTCACAGTGGTTTTTATTCCTTGATGAAAAGTGCAGTTCGTTAATTAGGTCTCTTTAACCAAAGTAGGGAATCTTAATAGGTCGCAATTTTTGAGCAGTGACGTTATAATGGTTTTGGAGCAGCTTTCAGGATGTCATTGAACAAATCAGTACTCTTCAAGGGGACACTTTCCTCAAAGCAGAAGTCTTCAGGGACGTAATTACACTTTCTGAATGTAATTCAGACTTAAATTGTTGCTGATTAAATTCGACCCAAGGAGGCCCAACCCCGCAGCTTACAGGACTTAAAGGATCTGCTGTTAAATTTCTTATTGCCAGATACAACGGCCCACTTTTAGAGGTCTTGCGGAGTCCATGCCTCGATGGGTCACAGTTGTTTTGGGGGGCACAAGGGGCGTAACATTAAAACCACAAAATATTAGGCTGGTGGTTTCAATGTTACCTCAGTCATACTGCCCATCTAGATGTGTGTGTGTGTTTTGTTTCCAGTATAAATCCCACAGGCTGAGGAAAGGAACAGATGGGTCTTTCCTTCAGTTTGTGATTACAGACGTCTTGAGTATAGAACCAGGTGACTCAAATGAGGTCAAATTGACTAGAACACCCCCCCCCCCCCCCCCAATAATCATTCTATACTGCTCGTTTTCATCTTTTTCTAGTGATGTATTGTTTTTTTTTGTCTGGATCTTACTGGTACATTCTTTTGCTGTTGGGCTCACTACTTTGCTTCTTTCCATCTTTGTTTTGCCTCTTACAGGTCTTAGAAGATGAGGTTCACCTTTCAGTAACTACCGGTCAACTGATTTTAGAGTCCTGTTAGGTCCTCAGACCCTTAGCCACACGCATTACTTGTACATGGAGTCCTCCATCAACCAATAAGGACATGGTGTCCTTTTGTATTTGTTGATATGCCCACATATACATTAGAGTATTGAAAAACAAATGTTGGAACGTGCAAGCTAACACTCCTGTATCTCGAACTGACATCATAAACCTGGCAACCCCATCAAATTACCACCCATAAACCAGGACTTTTGTGGAATGTGGTGTAAAAGGTGCAGATTTATCTACAGTTTGGGTATTTAGTGTTGGTATGTTACAGTCTTGAAGTACAGCAGATGATCATTTAGCATGTAGAACTATTTGTATCTACTAAACAACCATGTCATGGATTTTTGTAATTCAAAGGAGCATAGAAGCAGTAGTTGGTATTTAGTTCATTAACTAATAACTTCTAGCAAAAATGTAATTGTCTAACACAGTGTCAGAGTAAAAGTACACTTCCAAAATGTGAAGTAAATAAGATGCTATGGCAGTCCATTGCTGTAAGTGGGGGAAAAACACTGAAACCCCTTCCCCGGACTGCCACAGTTGAACAAACCAAGTTTTTAAAAGTTATTATTATTTCTGTTGCTTTAAAAGCCGGAATGACACTGTTAAACCTCTGCAATGTGTAATGTGAGTCTGACCTTTCATATTCACATTATTACTCTTCCCAGAAGAGTAGAGCTTGTCACAGCAGCAAAGAAGGATCAGCTTAGGCTTTATATGTTCAACAAGCTTATATGGATCTTATGTGTTGTTTGAGTGTCTTGATCTTCTCACATATGTACTTTGAGAGTATATACTGGACTATTCTGTTGGAAACCTGTCTTTCAGCTTGTGCTTGAATCGTGTCTCTGTCAAGCTACTATGGCTACTGTCATTATAATTGTCTCTCAACAGCATGTCTTAATGAAAATTTACGCCTGAACCACATTTTGCGTTTTGCCATGTATCCGGTCCATAAACTGCACATTAATAATCTGCCAGTTCTGAGCATGAAAAGCAGGCAGAATGCATGTGTTTTACCCTCGAAACTGTCTTTGTGCAGAAATTTTCAGTAAATAGGTTAAAATCTGGGGAAAAGTATGAAACGACTTGGTCATTTATTAGGGTTTGTTATGTCTTTGTTAGGTCTCATGATCCATGTCTTCATGACCATCTTCCAGTCTCCCTTAAACCATTGAATTACTTAGACTGACTGTAGGGCTGATATGCAATTGACCGTCATGTACCGAGTCTTGTTCAAATAGACCTCAGGTAAATAAAACACTCCGTACAACTTCATCTTGAGTGGGTGGAGCTAAATTGCTGCAGGCCGAAGATGTAAATGTGTTCTTTCTTGTTAATTCAGCACAACAGTAGTGAATTTAAAATGGGCTGTTTTTGCTGTTTGCATAGATGGACTAAATAAAGTAAATGGTAGGTTTTGAAACTTCATGAACCTATTTTATATTTAAAAAGAGTAAAATTCAGCCTGTGAAAGGGGCCCTTAAAAGGGTAATTCATTGCAATTTCAGGCATCTCAATTGTTTGTAATTTGTGTGTAGGTTAATTTGAAGGAAAAATACAATACTTATTGATATTCCATGCAGCTAGGTACTGTGCATTGCAAAGTGTGTGTGTGTGTGTGTGTGGGAGGCAGAGAGACAGCATCTCTGTGTGAGTGCTTCCCGGGACAGTGGAAGTCTTTGCCTTTCCATTTACCATGTAGTCTCCACTTGCCCTTTTGAATCACTGAGCGGTTTGCCTGGGTAAGAAATGAAGTGCCTTCCCTCAGCGGGGTGCTGGGAGTCTGAGGGGTGGATGTACGTGTGCATCAGAGACAGGATTTGAAAAACACACCGTTTTCTTCTGGTGTGAGAAATGGGTCCTGGCTGGTGAAAAAGATGCTAAAATAGCGACTGACATTTACTCCAGCCTACTGTGTCGGCTGTGTTTTAATAATGCCAGAGAGAGAGAGAGAGAGAGAGAGAGAGAGAGAGAGAGAAGCTCTCCCACCTGCGATGAGTCAAGAGATTTGAATGCGTTTTATGGAGTGTGCGTGGACTGTCTAAGGGGGAGAAGACGCATAATCTAATTCTAACCTTAACCCATCCCTTAGGCTGCCTCATGCAGCATAGAAGGAGTGTGTTAACACGAACGTCGCGTTATCTAACACTCAGTCTAGGAGTATGCGAGCAACCCCATGTGAAAGCACTATTTGAGCTGGATTGGTTTTACCGTTGGAAATTGTGTAATGTTAGGTATTGGGATTTGATTGGATGATTCATACAATATCAACTACAATAATGGACAAAAGTTTAATATGGAGTTTGTCTCCCTATTGCAGCTATAACAGCTTCCACTCTTCTTGGAAGGCTTTCCACAAGATTTTGGAGTTTCTGTGGGAATTTGTGGCCATTCTTTCTGTAGAGCATTTATGAGGTCAGACACTGATGTTGGATAAGAGGGCCTTTAACCAAAAATTTAAATATTTAACTCTAGTAGCAAACTGCCATATGGGACATTATGCCGTATGGGGTATGTTAGCAAACAATCCTTTTTACCTCATAAGTCAGTGTGAAGCTCAGTTCTTGTCAAAGGAAGCATTTTAATTTACATACATGTGAAATGCAGTGATGGGGTAGATCAGATTGTGCATTCAAGTTCTTCCACACCAAACTCATCCAGCCATGTCTTTATGGAGCTTGCTTTGGGACACAGTCATGCTGGGTGGAAAAGGTTCTTCCCCAAACTGTGTCCACAAAGTTGGAATGTCTTGGTCTGCTGAAGCATTAAGATTGCCCTTCACTGGAAGTAAGGGGCCTTGAAAAACAGATGTGTCCCAATATATTTGTCCACGTAGTGTATATGTATCATTTCTTCTTGTGTGAAAACTTCATGACCTATGTGTTTGCAACAGGTTCCATCCTCAAGTTGTGTGTAAACCGTAACATGCCTTGATGGTACTGGTAGTCTTCAGAAGCAAGAAGACTCCCAGTCATGTCCAAATCAAATGCATAAAATACTGTTCGTTTTGTTGTTTTACTTTCAGATTGTACTTCTGATGAGCAATAAATAGAGCGGCCTGTATCCTGTTTGGTGTTTTGTTGTGTAAAAGTTGATCTGCGCTAGCAAACCACAGCTGTTAGGCTTTCAGTTCAGGCCAAAAAAGTCAACTTAGTCTTTTCTTGATTATGATTATTTCCACAAATGCCTCATGGGATTTCTAATAATATGATCGCTTTATAAGCTCAATATGATTATTATTGCACATATACATGAATCACAGACATTTGAAGCTTGTTACTGTGTTTTTTTTGTGAGAAGCTTGCAAATTGCATTAACACATTTTACTGACTGACACATGTTTAAGCCATGTTACGAGTTCTATTCACAGTATGTGACTTTACAGAAGTCCCCGAGTGTTGTTTTTTCCTCACAAAATTTGTTCCACCACATGACTGGTTGATTTCACTGTCAGTTTCTAATTGTGTTGGTTCTTAATCAAACATGCAAGGGCTTCAGTACAGCTTGCAAAGGCCAAATCAGTGAGAGAACTTGCTTGGTTGCATCTACCTAGGAAAAAAAAATGCTGAAAATTTTCCTTTTTAAGGCCTGAACCAAACCAAAACTTCACAATGAAAAAGGAGTGGTACAACAATAATTGTTCAAACATTTCAAAGCATGATGATTGTATTAGATACAAATGAGCAACAGTTACTGACAGGTATTTTTAAATGACCAGAAATCCTTATAAACTGACATACATGAAGTGTAGTCTTACTAAACGTCTACTGAAAATCGTAATTCAGAGCTTTACAGAGCTTCTTTTCTGAAAATCAGTATATTTTGCTGTGGAAAATGGAATGTGAAAAACCAATTCATAAAAGGAATCAAATTAAACCAGATAAACTGCTTATTTAGACCCTATCAGTTAGAACAATTAACCTCCATTAATATGGATGGAAATGGAATTAATCTCCAGGCGTGAAATTTCATGCTCTTATCTCAAAAGAAAGTAAATACATTATTGTTTTACACACAGTCTTCTCATGGATGGTGGGTCTGAACAGCAGTGATATCGGCCTTGTAGTTTATTTCTGATTCCTGAAACTTACCCCAGTGTACAATCCTCCTCGCTTTCCTCTATTTGACTCTCTAGCACTGATGCTTTAACCCAGCATTCACATAAAATTACAACTAGTGGAATCTTAAATTAAAGAGAAACATCTGATTTTGACCCTTAATCAGGGATGCAGATGTGTCACCTTTCTGCAATAATCACCATTTCTAATCCAACATAGGCCATTTGTGTGGATTTTTTAATGGTGCTGGGGTGATGGGAGTCTGAGTCTGTGAAGGGGATGAAATGAGAACAATGCCTTGTTGTCCAAAACGCCTGAATGAATGAATGAATCAATAAACAAACATCAGAATCAGAAAATTTTACTGATTCCAGAGGCAACTGTTTATGTTTTGACTGCACAGAGACACAAACACAGTCAGGAACAATATAAAAATGTTATATAAAGACTAATAAATCCAATAAAAACTGCTGAAAAAACCCCAATATGAAATATACTAGGCCCTATACAAAATGCTGGGTATAAATACTATAACTAGTAACACAAATGGTGGTTAGGAGTTATAATAATAAGATAATGCACATAGCGAACTGATTTAGTACCCAATAAGAAAACTGCACATGGTAAGAGTACTGTGCATAAGATATTGCATATAACATTTTAAATTAAGAAATTGTAGAAAGTAGCATCAGGTTATATTGTGTGGATGTGTGATAAAGAGAAGAGTCTGATGGCGGTGGGAAGGAGGGAAGGATTTCCTGTGACGTTTAGTGGAGCACTTTATGCTGGTGAGTCTGTGGCAAAAAGTACTTCTCAGTTCTTCCACCAAACTGTGGAGCGAGTGATCAGCATTGTCCATGATGAATTGAAGTCTAGACAATGTTCTCCTTTCAGCCACAATTTCCACATCGCAAAGTTCATCACCCACCGCTGAGCCTGTTTACTTGATCAGTTTGGGTCAAGAGTCTCTTGGGTAAATAGCTAGCTAGCTAGCTCCTGGGTTCTGTGGAGCACACCTGAGTGCAGACTGAAGAGGGCCATTTCTGGAAGGTGATGACTTTTCCCACCAGCCCTCAGGTAAGAATCTTCTACAGTAGCACTATGGTGACCTTAATTGGCCTAAATTACAAAATGTCCAGCTTGGGACTGTTAATTAGCTGCTAAGTTTTTGTTGTTTTGATTTAGTGAATGCTAGCCATCACAATTTGAAAGTGGTGTCAATGTCATTTCAGTAAGTTGACTCCCTAAATGTAGTCGTACAGGAGTCAGACATGATAATTTACCAAGCTGTATTTAGTTTTGAATATGAGCATGTACACAGTGAACCGATCCTATACATTATATGGACAAAAGTATTGGGACACACCTGTTTTTGAAGGTTTGGGCTAGGCCCCTTACTTCCAGTGAAGGGCAATCTTAATACTTAATCATATCAAGTAATTATGGACAACGCCATGCTTCCAACTTTGTGGACACAGTTTGGGGAAGAAGCTTTTCTATTCCAGCATGACTGTGTCCCAGTGCACAAAGCGAGCTCCATAAAGACATGGATGGAGGAGTTCAGTGTGGAAGAACTTGCCTGACCCGCACAGAGTCCTGACCACAACCCCATGCAACATCTTTGGGATGAACTGGAATGGAGATTGTGGCCCAGGCCTTCTCGTCCAACATCAGTGTCTGACCTCATAAATGCTATACAGAAAGAATGGGCACAGATTCCCACAGAAACTCCAAAATCATGTGAAAAGCCTTCCAAGAAAAGTGGAAACTGTAATTATTAAGGGGGACCAACTCCATATCAGTCTTTGTTAGCGTAATGGTCAGGCATCCAAATTCTTTTGTCCATATAGTGTATTTGAACATGTTCTTGTGATGGGTGACAGGTTGGCTAATGCTTCTGAAATCCAAATATGATTACATAGACTATTAACTATGTAAAGCATATTTATCTGTTTCAGCTTCATCACAGTGACAGTGCTGTGGGTTAGAGCAGTCACTGTGGTTCCCTGGCTGTCACCAGTGAAGGCCGGTCAGAGAGACGTGGACGCTGCCCCACCGTTAACTGTGGTGGCTGTAATGAGGGAGGTTAAAGAGGGAAGGGCATGGACTCGTGTGCCGTCTCACAGAATTAGACTACAGTTGTCAGGCATTCCGGCACGTCTTTAACTGAGAACTGATGCCATGGGCTAAAATTAAAAACTCAAATAGAAAATCTGAGAAAGAAATGGAACAAAAACGACTTTCAAAAGGGCACCACCTGGGGTCTGTCTGTGTGTCTATGAGCTCTTCCAGCCAAAGTGCCAACTTAACGTTAACGTTAGTCCCTAATGGCTCCATATTCTAAATTAGAAAGGCTTAGACTGTCATAACCACAATGTAATTAAACAGTTTATGTCCAGAAGAATGGAGACAGCCTCTCTCTTTTTCTCTCTCTCTGTCTCTCTCTTTCTCTCCCTGTCTGTCTTTCTCTCTGTCTCTCTCTTTTTCTGTCTGTCTGTCCATCTCGCTGTCTGTCTCTTTCTCTCGCTCTGTTTCTTTCCCTCTTTTCTTTCTCTCTTTCTCTCTCTCTTTGTCTCTTTCTGTTTTTGTCTCTCTTTTACTCCTCCTCTCTTTTTCTTGCTCTTCCTCTCTCTCTTTTTCTTTCTCTCTCTCCCTCTTTCTCTCTCTTTCTCAGATTTGTCCGTTGTTGTGCTTTAGATGTTATAGTTTAATTTAATGAGCTTTATTATGCTGGGGATGCAACACACTATTTTGAACCTCTTACACTCTTACAATTTTTTTTGAACTGAGGATCCTCCTTATTTTCGCAGCAGTATGATTACATTAATTCTAGAGTGAGTTTTCCCCCCTTTATCCTCATGCTAAAATCAACTATGAGTGCACATTTTAAAACTGATATTTAAAAAAAAAAACATCTCCCCAGGGAGCATGCCCCTCAAGGGCTTCGCATCTTTTTCATCTTTTTCACCCCTGATGAGTTTGCATCGCTGATTAAAATGAGTGCTAACTACATTTTAAGACTATTTCCACCCATGCATGTGTCTAGATTGGTGCTTTTTTTTTAATGCCGACGATCCATCGGGAGCCCTTATGCCACCCTTTCACCTCACCGCCTCTTCAAAGCTTCCTACTTCCCCCTTCGCGTCCCACCCCTCTGCACTTCTGGCTGTCAAACATTTGGACGTTAATAACGTGTTAAAGCGACACATTATGTCCCTCTCCCTGTTCATGCATAGCTGAGCCTTGCGCCGTTCTCCTACGGGTGACTGGGTGCCAGTGGCCCATGCAGAATAACCGTTTAATCTGTTTTTGCTCCTCTCTGCCTCCTACTGATTGCCTGGTGTTTAGATTGCCTGTTCTGTGGATGCGGCAGATGCAGACGTTACGTAACGTAAATGGGCTTTTGTTTGTGAATACTTCAGCTTTCCACGGCTGTACAAACAGATGAGTGACTTATGCACACAAGGTCATCCCCTGATTGTGTGTGTGTGTGTGTGTGTGTGTGTGTGTGTGTGTGTGTCTGTGCACATTGCATTAATCTATTACACGTATTGTTCAGGTGCAAGTGCTTCTCACTGCGTTCTCATTAATGGTCCTTAAAGCGGGTAAAGTTCCATTCATTCTCGACGCCACACCATGAAACCCTTTGAAAATGTTCGGTCTGAGTAATTCAGTCTTTCAGATGACTTAAGTAAGGCAGGCTATGAAACACGCATGAATTAAAGTCTGTGTATTTTGTCACTGAAAAGAAAAAAAACAAACAAACAGAGACCCGGACTAAGGCTGAATGCAGCACTATGTGGCCAAAAGTATGCGGACACCACTCCTATGTTAATCAAGTTGTCATTGTTGTCAGAACTAGTTCTTAAATTTCAACGTAACTAGTTCGTAAATTTCAATGTTAGTAAACGTAACAAGATTTTTATTAAATAAGAAGATAAGTCATTTTGGAGCAGTGATCAATTTGTCATGACGCAAAGCCAACCGTAGCCGGCATTTGCAAGTGATGTAAGAAAAAAACAAAAATGACAAGGTTTCATTTTTATGTTTTTTTTTTAATGTGATGTCCTGTAACTAATGACTGTAAGACTGTCCCTGTAACTAATGACTGTAAGACTGTCCCTGTAACTAATGACTGTAAGA
>JBBIGA010000083.1:22743329-22757108 GCA_037576975.1 Alestes dentex | reverse complement strand
AGTTCTTCCACACTGAACTCCTCCAGCCATGTCTTTATGGAGCTCGCTTTGTGCACTGGGACACAGTCATGCTGGAAGAGAAAAGGATCTTCCCAAACTGTGTCCACAAAGTTGGAAGCATGGCGTTGTCCAGAATGTCTTGGTCTGCTCAAGCAGTAAGATTGTCCTTCATTGGAAGAAAGGGGTCTAGCCAAAACAGTTGTGTCCTAATACTTTTGTCCATATAGTGTGAACTTGTAAAACTCATATTGTTTTTTTTTTAAGACTCTGTCAGCCCTTTGATTGCAGATCTCTCGAGCAGAGAGCAACACTGCCACTGTCTGACACCAAATTTGCCTTAACTTAATATTCACTAAAGATTTTTGCTATTTTTATTTCCTTATATTACGTTTAAAAAATATGACTATCTGCACCACCTACTGGAGGGAAGTTGAGTCGCTGGTTTAAAATGACTTTCCGTTTGTGTCAGCCTGTCTTCTGTTCTTCTTCCCCCCCTGTTAACTGGTCATTAACTTTTACAGGTACACGAATATCATAATTAATCATAGCGCTCGTCCCTTCTTTGTACCGTATCAGTTTTTTTTTAATACAAGCACTGGATTGTGACACACCCTAATGTGTAAAGTGGTCCTTGCCCATTTCCTCACTTACAGTATCTCATTGTTAAGGTGACAGAGAGGAAGGGTGTTATGAGTAAATGATGTGGCTTGATGTATGATCATGGCGGATTCTTGCCCCTCGCCTGTCGGAGAGTGCTGACGGATTGACAATGGGAAAGAGATAACGGGGGAAGAAATCCTGGGTGTGCCGTCCCTTTTGTGGAACTTTCATTTTCCATGTCACTAGAGGTGAAATGAGATCACAGGTACACACACACACATACGCATGCAATCACACACACCTTCGCACCGATGTGGTGCTGTGAGCGTGACTACCCAAGTTCAAAATGGGCTCATATTCTTCATTTCTCTTGCATTTTATCCCCCCTTGAGTTTGGCTTAGATCGTTTGTGTGGGTTTATGAATTAAAAGCGATTGTACATCATTTTTACACGAATACTTCATCCCTTAGTGTTTGTTGCTGGGTCTTCAAGACGTAGATGTAGTCTCTATTCTGACGGAACCACTCACACTTAAAATGAGACAGCATGTTTAAAACCCAGTCTGCGGTGAAATGTGCGGTGTTAGGTTCGGACTGAGATCTTAAAGGATGGTGGAAAAAACAGACTTCTGCCACGCCTTTCCCATGTCTGGATCCCTTGGAAGGCTGAAATGATCAATTAGCTTCGTTACGTTAATTGGAACAAACAAAAACCTGTACTGAACACATTTGATCTTTATTTTACATACTGTGCTGCACTAAATCCCAATTGAACAGGTCTAATTATGCATCACACGGTTGATCAGTGTTTTAGAAGTACTGATGATATACACAGCATGCTTAGAAATGTATACCGTGATGTCTTGTGATGTAATTTATCACAATAATGATGAATACCATACTGCCTAGTCCTATTTCCCACATCTTTAGCTCAACTGACTCTTCCACAGACAACAACACTGTGTATCACTTTAACACGGAGTGTGGTAGAGTGAATCAATTAGTTATGGTTGTGACATCACAGCTATGATGAATTCAAGGTTCAAGGTTCAAAGTTGCTTTGTCGTGAGCCGCTGTGTTCATATATATATAGTTTCTCCATGGACCACAGTACAACATATAGCAACATGCAACAGAGTGCAAATGTATTATGTATTATTATAAATGTATTATTAAATTACAAGAGAAACAATCCAAACAACACAATAAATAGACAATTTAGCGGTATCGCATGTAACAATATAGCGTGGACACGATGTAAACCTTACAAAACGATAAGAATTGCGTTATTAATAGGATAATTGCACAGTAGGCAGTTAGCAGAAGCTTTTTTAGCTTTTTTTGCAGCTTAGGTTCTATATATGGTCTGGGGACTGAACATGGCTGTAATGATTGGGTTTGAGGCTGGATGTAATGAACAAACAACAAACACTAACAAAGCCCAAAAGCCGCAAAGGCGGCACAGAAACGGAAGTTAATCCAGGGGGTTTAAACAAAGACCCAAGTGAGGGCAAGAAAACGAATCATTCTCGCAGACGGTACACAAACACAGACTGAAATATAGGGGTGCCTATACAAATTATACAGTGGGAGCACCTGGGCAGAGGGGAGGAGACAAGAACAAGACACGGGTGAACAGGATAAATAAAAGGACAAATAACAACAAACTCACATGGATAACAGACACAAAAGCAAACAAAGACATCATATGACGGGGACACGGCCGGCACACTCACAAAGAACATCATAGAACATCCAAACGTGCTCTATACATACGACTCTAAGAAATGTGTCACCGATGTGTTTCTATTTAGGTGGCACATCTAACTCTTAGAGTCAATCATTTGTAAACTCATATGAAAAAAAACCCAATCAGACCTGCATTTTGCTGGAAGAAAGGCACCGTTGCTTCCGATAATCTCTGAGTACGTCATCTGGACCATTTACGTCTGTTGAAAAGAAGAAAGCCTATTACCTTTCATAGTCTAGACTCATTACTGTTGGTTTCATGTGTTCACGGTGTTTACTACACAATCACTTCCTACTGTATAATGAAATATGATTTTGTAATTGACGTCATTTTCAAATCTTCTACTTAACAAACACAAACGTGGGACTGGTCGAAAGTGTTGAATCCACACTTCCAACTGGATTTCTCCACTGTGAGTGAGACATAATTCAGCAAAGCGTAACATTTAAAGTCAGATGCAGGACTAAATCTCTGTTCAAGCTGGATGAGTTGTATCAAAGGAATGTCTGTAAATGACTGTATTGTATTTCGGAAGGGATTTGACTGGGATATTTGCAGTTCCCTCAAACACCCCCAGATATCCCAGACGAACAACGTCCCAGCTTGGATGTTCACGTCAGTGCCAAGATTAAAATAAAACAGATGCAACCAAAGAAAGAAACAACACTGAAAAAGCACCGCAGTCTTGTTAATATCAGATAGAAATCCATTAGACTTGTAAAGTGGCCTCATTTAACTTACCAGCTGCTGCCCTGCAACACAGAAATCACATCACCTTGCTTGGGCTAATTCAAGAGATTTCATATTCCTTCTCCTTCCAATTCTAAAATGCAGTTTATGGTGGTCCCGTACACTCCTTAGACTCCCTTTGCAGTCCTGTTTTAAACTTGAGGATAAAGAAACTGCCAAATTAAACTCCATTGTAGGGATTAGCATAAAAAGGGTTCTCTATAACCAGGGTTTCTTATAACATTACTGTACGTTTGATTCAAACAGTACTGCTTTTATCATGGAAGCTGAGAGTTGAAGCAATTCACTCCAGAATGATTACTTCCGCTGACTTGTGAACACCGCAGATTCACACTGGATTAAACTAATCACCCAAATTACAGCAGCCCCTCCGGTAAAAACAAGCCAATAGGGCTTTACAAGGATTAAGCAATGTGCTAAGAGAAGATTTAATGTGTTAAGAAAGGACTTAATGTGTTCAGGAAAGAATATATGACGAGGACCTGGTTTGGAAGATAAAAGAACAAACATACAAGAGGTCTACACCGTTAGTGAGGTCCTGTAAGTCTGTGTTGCACAGTGGCGAGAGGGAACAGAGGGCCCTTCAGGTCCGCAGTTCAGAACGGACACACGCTGCACGTTGCTCGGGGAGAGGTAACGAATGGTGCTGTTCTTCGACCGGTAGAATGTTATGATTGTGTGTGGTGTCACTGATGTAGCTGGTGTGTAATAAATGTCACTTTGCCTCTGGTAAAGGGCCCGCTCCCTATAGAACGCGCCATCATCACTCTTAGGCCAGTCTGCGGCCTAATTCGTCCACCCCGTTTTACCGGTTATTATTGTGACAGTGTTATTGTGCTTAGGTGACTTTGCTCTGATTGAATTGCTCATTTTGCTCCCTAAGGGAGCTGTAATGTATCGATGGTTATCCAAGGTTGTTCTAAAGGCCGAGGATTCTGTGCACCATTACAGCGTAGCTTGGGACTGTTAGTTATGGAAATGTGTGTGTATGTGTATGTGTGTGTGTGTGTGTGTGTGTGTGTGTGTGTGTGTGTGTGTGTGTGTAGCATTTCACTTCAGATGGATCCTTGATGACATCTGATATGTCCCAGTTTATATGCTATTGTTGGTTTACACAAAGGGCATCATGTTTCTTATCTTAACTTCATCATAGCTTTATTCAAAACCATAATTCTGCAGAAATCTAATTTGGCAATACCCCTAAACATAGTCATGTGTGAAGTTCACATCTTTATTAGCGGGCTATGTAGGCTAATGTAGCTAACAAGTAAAAGAAGCTCATGTATACCCATTAGCCTTGTGCAAACTGCAAACCTATTGTCGAAAAATAGTATTTACAATGCAGTACAATATAGATTTCAATGTTATATATCGTCAGTGTTAGATGATATACAGCGTTGGCAAAACTTTGTGTTAAACTTTTTTTAAAATGCCAACCGCCCTACGCCGTGTCAAATATTTTGTGATGTATGTAGAAGTGGAAATGATCTTAGTCCACAAACTTGCACTGAAATACGGATTTTTCCATCTTTCATGCAAAATCCTAAAAGGGAAATAAATTAAATAAATGAGAAAAAATATTACACCTGGTTATTTATTTATTGAAGAAACGTATCCAAGATTGCATATTTATATAAAAAAAACCTGCTTCTAAAAAAGTTGAAACACTGTGTAAAATATGAAATGTTTCATGTTCTATGAACATCTATGCTCATTTTACATTTGATGCCAGCAACTTGTTTAGGTGGGACAGGGAAAACAAAAGACTGGAAAAATGTAATGCTATTTCACAGTCAATTAGGGTAACTGGCAGCAGCTCAGTAAGATTAGTGAGTATAAAAACAGCACTGCAGAGTGGCAGAGTGACTCAGGAATAAAATGGGGAAGGGTTCACCACTCTGTAAAACACTACACAGGTAGCAATTCAAGAATAGCAGTCCTCGACATGAAATTGCAAAGAATTTTGGGATTTCAGCGTCTACCTTCCATGAAGTCATTAAATGATTCAGAGAATCTGGAGAAATGTCTGAGTACAAGGGTCAGTTCCAAGAACCAACACTGTATAGCCGTGATCTTTGGCCTTCAGATGATTCTGCACTAAAAACAGACACGATTCTGTAGTGTCACTGCATGGGCTCGGAAAACCACTGTCTGTGAACACAGATTGTATCTTCATTCACAGAAATGCTGCTGCTTTCTCTGGGCTCAAACTCATTTTAGATGAACTGAGACAAAGTGAGAAAACGTCCTGTAGTCTGACTGATCAAACTTTCTTTTTGGAAATCATGGATGTCAGTCCTCCAGGCTATAAAGGAGAATGGTTTGTTAACAGCACACATTTCAAAAGCCAGCATTTTTAATGGTATGAGGGTGCAAACGGTTTGGGTAGTTTTCACATCTGGGAAGGCACCATTAATGCTGAACACTAGACACAGGTTTTGGAGAAACATATGCTGCGATCCAGGTGACGTCTTTTTCAAGGAAGGTCTTGTGTATTTCAAAACAATGCCATTCTGCAAGTATTACAACAGCATGGCTCTGTAGGAGAAGAATCCAGATGTGTGTTGCTTACATCAAATTCAAAATGAGCTTATGTTTCTCCTAAATTTCATTTCAGTTCATTTGATATGTTGTCTTTATGCTGTTTTTAATAAAATATGGGTTTATGTTGATTGGAAACGGGGCTATATATACATAGAAACCACTGACAGTTGAAGTGAGTAACACTGATTATCTAAATACAGCACACCTGTCCAGGGGAAGGATATATTGGACAACAAGTAAACAGTCAATTCTTGTGTTGGAGGCAGTGTAAAGATTTGAGTAACTTTGACAAGGACCAAATTGTGATGGCTTGACGGCTGTGTCAGAGCATCCCCAAAACGACAGGTCTTGTGCAGTGTTCCTGGTGTGCGCTGGTTAGTAAATACCAAGGAACTGTTCCAAGAAAGGAAAGCCAGTGACAGGGTCATGAGTGCGGAAGGCATCGATGCGTGTGGGGAGTGAAGGCTAGCCCTCTGTTCCAATCCCACAGAGGAACCATTGTAGCACAAATTGCTGAAAAATGTAATGCTGGACATGATAGAAAGTCATCAGAAGTTTTTCATGGTACTGTTATTGGCAGTGACCTCTTTCACCAGGAAAATCCACCCTGCCAGACTACAAAACTGTTCAAGAATGGCTTGTGGAACATGACAAAGAGTTCAAGTGGTTGTCGTGGCCTCCAGATCCCTCAGATCTCAATCAGATCGAGCATCTGTAGAATGGGTTGGAAAAACTTGTTTGATCCACTGAGCCCCCACTTTGCAACATACAGGACTTTAAGGATTTGCTGTTAACATCTTGGTGTCAGAAACCACAGTGGTCTTGTGTAGTCCATACCTACACCACATTCGGAAAGTGGTTTTACTTCTCTGACTGATATGTGTATCTCTTGCCATGTACAGTTTGTCTTAGTTGTCCTGTAGCACTTTCTCAGTGGCTACAAAGACACTCTTAACTAGACATTTTTAGGTGACGGAACAATCTTAGGCCATGTCCGCACGTACACAGGTATTTCTGAAAAATATCTCCGTCCATACTCAATCGCAAAAAACGCTGTCAAAAGCATGCCAAAGCAGCAGGTGGCGATATAACCTTAAACTGTATAACACTGGTGACCAAAAAGAAGCCTTGGAGGGGGGACGTCCTTACCAGAGACAGTGTCCATGTTGACTGTAATGGCATCCAAAGATGATTCTGACACGTATGTCCTTTAAACTGGAGGGACAGTAACTCCGCGCTTGAGTATAAACATGCCAAAACTTCTAACGAGGTTGAGAGCGGTAGTACTTTGTATACGTCAAAGCATTGTAGATGAAAACCTAATCTCCGTTTTTCTGGTCCACACGTAAACGCAGAACCTGAGTTTTTCAAAAATTGGCCGGAGTTTTCAAAAACCTCCATTTTCACTGTCCCAAAACGCTGTTCACATGTGGACGACAGGCCAAAATGCATAGAAAAACCTCAGTTTTCAGAAATACCTGTGTACGTGTGGACATGGCCTTAACCTAACAGTGACACTGACATACGTGAAAAAAAAAAACAATAATAAAGCCACTATGTCAATGCTGAGAATAGTCAACCATCAAAAAATCTCTAGTCAACAGATAATAGCTGGGCCTGGCAAGAAACTGGCCAGTGCTTAATGGGGTATACATATCTGTGCTCATGTTCTATGATGGTATTCAAAAAGGATCTCTCTCATGTGTGTATTTCATACACTGTGTGGCGTCTTGCATTGCCATTTCTTGTGGTTTTCCTCATTTAAGTGAAGAGAAGAAAGGACAGTGCAACTCTACCCAGAAGCCAAACAGACTGCATTGCAGAGCCTGAAATGCTTCAAACATGAGAGTCCATCGGAGCAATTTGGGTGATATTTAATGAGACTGAAATCACCCAAAAGGGTCAATACTCCACAGAACATGACTGACACTGATTGGACCATGATATTCAGAAGCTTTCTAGAACTTTCTAGAACAGTCACTGCTCACACAAAACTGTGGTAGAACACAGTGCACACATACATAAAATTTAATGGCAAGTTTGTCCCCTTTTTGCCACAGTAACAGCCTTTGCTCTTCTGGGAAGGCTTTACGTTAGATGGTGGAACATTGCTGAGAGAATTTGTTGCATTTGACGTTTATCATGTGACATTAATCACGTGATGTTTTCTAAATGGGTGCTGAATCACTTCATTACTTGCAATATCTTATGTGCAATAGTCTTCATGTGCAGTATCACTACTATCAATATCGCTTTTTCATTACTTATTCTCTTCTAGTGCAATAATAACTTACTCCAAACTACCATTTCTGTCTGTAGTTTTTCACTCAACTGTGTTACTTATATATAGTATTTATACCAAGCATTTCTGTATATAGCATTGGGTATTCATATTGAGCTTTTTTCCTCTTCTACAGATTTTTTATTTAGATCTATTTAGACTTTATATTTTACACTGTTCTTGTCACCGTGTCTCTGTGCAGTCATTACGTAAGTAATTTCCTCCGGGATCAGTAAAGTTTTCTGATTCTGATTCTGATTCAGATTTAGCTACATGAGCATAAGTGAGGTCGGTACTGATGTTGGATGATTCATTCTGGGCCTCAAACTTCGACTGAGCTCCCTTACTGTACTGTTCCAAAGCCCAGTGCTGCGGGGCTTTTTTTTCCCAATCTAGTCAAAAGCTTGGCTTTGGGCACCGTGACCTTAGTCTGCCCCAGAGTGTCCCATTCTATTGGCATTGCTATTCTAGGGCCATGATATAAGCCGTGTTTGCACAACTGAACACCTGAGTGGGCCTTAAAGTGACTGAGTTTGCTAAATGGAGGGGGTGTCTGGATACTTTTGGACATATTCAGTACATACGTGTATGTCCCAGGTGCATAAGTGTATGTATACTGCATGTATCTGTAACAGACCTTTGATACTTTGCTGCTGCCAAAAATATTTAAGCACTTTAGGGTCATTACAAATTCAAGTGGCTTGTAGTTAGACTTGGCTGAGGTATAGCACATCTTGGCAACACCTTGAGTTAAGCTGATCACCATCATAACACAAGGAGCTATTTATGTTGAGGAGGGAAAAAAAAAAAAAAAAGATTCTGACAGGTTGACAAGAGTGCTGGGAAGTATGCAAATGAGCACACCAGAAGCTGTGATGTTCAGCCAATTAAATCATGTGTGCAATTTGCTTGTAATTACAGTTATTGCCGAGGGTGAACTGGAAAGGATTTGAAAAAAAAAAAAGACCAGAAGTGAAAGAAAGACACTAGAAAACACTCCGTCACTTTTGACCCAACCTTTGTCTCACCCTTCACCTTCTGACTTCTGTTGACTACTGTTGACCTTCTGGTGAACTTTCCGATGTTTGGAGGATCAAGTGAAGTGATGTATAAACATACACACACACACACACACTCACACTCACTCACACACACTCAAACACACACACACACACACACACACACACACACTCTCCCCCCAACCTTGGCATATTCCCCTGAGGCAAAGCCTAGTCTCCGTTCCCTTCGGCCATATACTGAATGACAGCTTGGAAATAATGATGTGTAAAACATGAGGGAGACAAACAGCGCTGACACACACACACACACACACACACACGCAGCGTCTCTCATGCACTATTTGCATACAGCCAGGTACCTGTCACTGTCAGCAGTCGTGCTCATTATATTGCACCCCCCCCCCCATCCGTTCTATATTTGCACGTTTTTTTCCCCCCTTCTTTACGCGTCTGTAGCGCACAGCGGTTCAGAAATCGTCAGAACAGAAGTCACCTTCAGAGCTCTGTCACTGGAGGAGGAGTTAATCTGCACCTTTTCTTCCCTTCTGTCACACCGGATCACGTTCGCTAACACAACATCTGCACCGTCCCTCAGCTGCTCTACAACTGCTTGACTCTCCAGAAGTTTGCTACCTACACTTGTCCTTTTGCGTTCTGAGACATTATCCTCAAACAGTCAAGGCCTCAAACGCTCATAATTAAAGGTAACTGGTGTGTGGCTTGGATGTATGGTTCTAGATAACTTCTAATAACATTTTTCTTCAGGTTTTCTTCTTTGAAGAACTGTTGACTGTACTGTTTCAAAGAGAGCATGCTCTGACATTTCAGAACTGAATTCACTATAGAAAGGGTTATTGCTGATTGGTTTCATTACGATTAGTAAAGAGTGAGGTGTCAGAAATTTCTATTTATGTTTTGGCATGTTTAGAATAAAGCGAGTTTGAGACAAAAGCGAAATCTAAATGTACACAATTTCTAAGGTTTGTATATCACCTTATGCGTCCAAATACGTGTGACATTGATTAGATCAATGCAGAAGGATAATGAATTCTGATTTTCCATTGACTTTGAAGGGGAAGAGTGGATACGGAAGCAGAAATAACTTGCTTTGTTGAGTATTGAAGGGTTAAATGAAACAGACATTCTAAGGGCTAATGTCCTTGACTTAACTATTGACTTGTTGCATTGACTGCACTGATTTCCTGTTACCTCCTCACACTGAATGTGGGAGATCCCTGCTGCTATTTTTAGTCTAGCTTAGTGGATCATTAGTTTGACCAGATAATTCACCTGTCCAGAATTATTGCACACAGCAGCCAAGTCTAGTGTCCTGCTAAAACCATCTCTGGTAGTTTATGATATTCTCTGTGAAACAGAATCTCTTTACTCCCCAAAAGGTTTACATTAGTAACAATGAATGTCCTCAGAAAAAAACTAAAACTGGTTAACAAGGTTTTAAAGATTAGGCAGCATTGTGAAGCTAACTATGCTAACCGGTCCTTGCTGATTTTAGCAACATAATGGAACAATGGATCCAAGAATGCTAACACTGCTAATGACATAAGAAATGCAGTAAAAGGCTGTTTTCTGTTAGATTCTCATTGGACAATGCAATGAAAAGGCAAACAAGATGATAGAAATGCATTACACGAAAGTTAGCATAATGAAGTTATCCTGCTAGGCCATTTGTTACTTTAATAAATTGTTTGCACTTGGAAACAGAATAAAGTATCAAAGCACTGCAGTTAGTTTCATGCTAACTGCTCCCTGCTGACTTTCGCTAATTGTTAGAACTGAGTAACATGATAAAGGAACACTGTTTCACCCAAAAATGCTAATTCTGGTAATGACAAATGGGAAAGTAAGGGAAGGCAGGTAATCACTGTGAAGCTGGTATCATGCTAACTGGTCTCCACTCGTTTCTCATCCTTTTGGCTAAGATCAAGTGAAGTATTCTTATCAGTTTAATATATGATATGTCCTCTATATGAGGACTACATATTGGGGCAGCTGGTGGTCTAGGTTAGGGAGTTGCCCTGGCAATCAGAAGGTTGTGAGTTCAAATCCCAGGACTGCTAGTGGCACCACTGAAGTACCCTTAAGGAAGAATTTCACACTGTGTACTGTGCCGTGTTCGTGCGTGACATTCATGTGGGCCACTTCATTTTACTGATTTTCACCGATCATTAGCATTGGGTAAAGTTAAAGTGTCCGTTAAGGCAGAGATCTGTCCATCAAAATGCTGCCACTCTTTTGTTCCACTATATATTTGTCATTGGGTTTCAAGTTGGGTCAGTTTTTTTAGCGGGTCCCTTTGTTCAGTGACAGATCTGAGAAGGAAAAAAGAGTGTTTGCTTGAGGCAAGACATTCATTACAGCCATGAGACGACACAGACATGAGGCAAAAGATTACACTGAGTCGCGGATTAATTTTTCATTTGTGGAAAGGACATAATTGATTAGACCATATATAAAAAATAAGCCCTGCCATGCTTTCTGAAGTCACTTATAACTTCTGCTCTGGGTAATTTCAAGAGGATTTGACAAAGACCGTGTGCCTTTTTTCAAGAACAGGAATAGGAGTTAGCTCTGGCTGTGGCTTCATCTTCTGGAATGGTTACATATAGATCACAAAACTGTGATATGATGTGTATTATTGCATTAGATATGATGTATATTAATCATCCATACGTGTCAAACCTGATCATTGCAACCATGTTCTAATACAACTACAGCAATTATTTTTTGCTGTTATTTATACTCCTTAAATGAGTACATGTTACATGTTAGCTTTGGAGTATTTGCTGAATAATATACATTAGTCTTAAAATTAGGAGGTTTAATATGTTAATAATAAGCTGACCGAAATCTGACTTATTGTTTTGACCAAGAACACTCACTTTTGCAACTCTGACTTTGGTGGAGAGGTCAATCTATTTTCTATACAATCCAATTCAGGCCATTCAGGCTGAGCACACATGAAAAGTTATCTTATTCTTCTTTATTTCATCCACGGCAAGTCCATTTCACTTGTAAGAGAAAGAGAAGGCTGTGAGTGGAATATCAGCTGAAGCAGATCAGATGAAAGATGAGGTGTTATGATGACCAATTCTCAGTTCAGTCACTGCTTGGTCTGCTTTGAGCTCCATGGACCAGAAACCATTTCTCCGTTTGAATAAAAACCACGCGGCCTCGCTGCGAATTGTTACTGTCAGAGACGATACTCATCGGACAGACTAATCATTACTTCGTCTGGGAGAATATCGAGAGCCACCCTCAACTGAGTGAGAGATTATATCTGCTTCTGAATGCACCATGTGGATCGGTCAGACAAGTCAATATGGATGCCATTTTTGCAGTGACCGATGTGTCACATGTTTCTAACTTTGAACCACGGGACCCGTTACTAGTTTATAATTAAAGGGAAATAAAATGACCACACTTTCATGTGACAATGTGCAATTATCCGGAGACCTTTCCACTCGCCGGTCCTACCGGGGGCAATAAAATGGCCCTGCTCTTTTCTGATTGTGCCTGCGCCCATCTTGATTGGATGCTGTTTTCCAGACAATCAGGCTGGCATTTATTTTTTCTGAAGGAGTTCATTCAGAAGCCATACACAGATAGATTTTCGATTGAATAGTCTGTAAGTTAGCGAGGAAGAATAGCTAGAAGCTCAACCGCATTACAAATTGAGGAGGCCATTTCATGTTTGGGCATATGGGTCATTTTCTGACAATGAGGTGCTAGCCACTATGAATTACTGTACACACTATTGGCAAATCTGCTCAGTAATGTATCGCCGTGTCATTGTACAAATGTCCCTGTGTCACCTTATATATCCTGCATAATAAAGCCAAGGGAATATTACTGCAAATAGTATCACAGTCTTTGGCTTGTGTCTGATCAACATAAAGATAATTTTAAAAAAACCCTTTCTGGGGTTAACAGTGTGCTGGTTTGATCTGTTTAATGTATTACCTGATAAACATGTGCATGTCTGGACCACATGTGTGATTCACTGTTAGGAGTGCACTCTGGGTGTAGAGATCTTTAAATACATTTCAGTCATGAAAGTGTTTAGCTAATTTTACATTATGCAGAGTGTGAATTGTGTAACTGTGTCTCATTATCACCATATTTTATGTGTCATGTCATTGTCTACATGGAAATATAATGCTATCTGTAATGAACGCAGGAGTACCATGATACGCCAGGTATTTCAACCACTGAACATTTGATGAATGTATTTTTATGGATCCCGTACTACGAGTGTTTAAAAGCCTACTATCAATAACGTTCATTTGTAGTCAATGCAGAAAAGTTTTGGTGCTTCCCTGAGGGCTGATAGTAAGCTGTTTAAAAGTGGGGTTCCACTGATTTTTCAAATTTTCTGTAATTCAGTTGTTGAACCTGCAAGGTTATGATGGTTGGATAGCCAGAGTGATGAGAAATTATGCACCGTGGTAACAAGCAATTGAACTGATTTTATTAAACCCAAATAACAATCTTTGAATGTAATTGCTTGTTACCGCATTAAGTAATATTTTTAGATTGAACTGACAAACCATTTTTACAGTGTGAGTTAGAATTCCTTGCAGTGGATGTGAGATGTGATAGAAAATATAGATAATTTGATTTAATTTGCGAACGAAACAAACCTTTGAACCTACACGTTGAGAAATAAAAGTATTAATGTTCTAGTATTACATACAATAAATGCAATTTCTAACTATTTCGGATAATGACTTTCTATAGGGGTTGGTTTTAAGAGGTATTAAAGTCTTTGTACGTGCGTGTCCTTTCCTTACCATTACAAACAGACTCTAAATAAG
>JBBIGA010000083.1:22686705-22698194 GCA_037576975.1 Alestes dentex | reverse complement strand
TCTGCCAGAACTACCTCAGAAAACAGAACAAGATGGTGAGCTGGAAAACATGGAGTGGCCAGAAGTCTCCAGACTTATGGGAACTCCTGCCACATAGCTGGGAAGAACTTTCTGCAGAAAGAACAATGAGACACTGAACCGCTTGAATTTCAATACAAAAAAACACAAAAATTTTGGTGTTCTAAAACTTTTGACCGGTAGTATATATATATATATATATATATATATATTCAGTTTGGTAACGGACTGAGCCTCCACAAGCGTCTGCAGCAAGAAAAATCGGTAGCATTGGAGCTAACTCCATGCTCCAACTTTTCATTCCAGTTACCATCAATTCCCCTTCCCCTCCTCACCATCTCAAGGATGCTATGAAGTCGTTTGAAGTTGTTGAGAGCTCTTTCAGGAGTTCAGCATTTTAAAGGAGGTTGGCGTGGATAATTAAAGGAGAGGGCAATGAAGCGAACCCTACCTATATCACAGCGGTCAGGGCTGAGTCAGAGAGACGGCGCCATAATGAGTTTGTGCCCACAGAGGCAATGAGCCTAAAGAAAGGGGAGGAAAGGAGGAGGAGGAGGGAGGGAGGAGAGGAGAGGAGGGGAGGATGGCGACCAAGGCAAAGTTTGCATCCTGTGCTTAAGTTCTGAAGCTTTTAATCATTTTTTGTAAGGGTTGTAGGGTATAGGGTGTTATATTTTACAAGGTTTTGATCATCATCAGATCAAAACCTCATAGCTCTGTACTTTCATGTGACAAAAAAGTGACAGCGAACAGAAATGGTACAACATTATGTAAGGAACGAATACAGTCTTGTTAAATTACTCTTTTTTTTTTTTTCTTGAAATGGTTTTGGTACAATTTATTGCAATGCATTTTCAGCATTCCAACATATAAGTGGAATATAATGCAATATATTTTCAATAAATGATATTTAAGGGCACCTCAAGCCTGACCATCTTGAAAACAAGGGTGCTAGGATATCTTTTTTTGTGTGATCCCATAGGTGTTCTCTGAGGAAACTCTCAATGGATGGTTTAGTAAACTATTTTTGTAAATTAGATGTATGAGTGTGAAGAACCTTTTATGGGTTTAAGGACCACATACAGCAAATATTCCTGGAAGAATGTTTACATTGGTAAAGAACCATGGCATGATGGGTAGGATCCTCATGTTCACATATCAGATCTCTCTCATGTTTACAAAAAAAGTTCTACAGCATCACTTAAAGATGTGGCATCTTTTTTTAAGAGTGTGGAGCGCCTTGATGCTAAACCCACCTGATCCATCATGTTTTTCTTAAAGATATTTCAGTCCAAAGCCGCACGCCTAACCGTACTGAACACACTAAAAATTGCCTGTCTTTGATAATGGTTTTAAAACAAAAAACATTTGATTAATTTTTTTGTAATGCCTCAGGAAAACAAATAATTTTCTGCAGCCGACAAGGTCTCAGCGTATGTATCTTCTTCAAGGCTGTCGGAGGAGCATCCCAGGTGGCTCCTCCTGAAGCTGCTTGAGAGAATGCCAAAGTTTGAGGGAATATGCAAAGCTGCAGAACTAGGTTGAAGAATCCAAATTAGAAAATAGTTTTGAATTGTGTAATGCTATGTATTCACTCATGAAAAAATAAAGAAAAAATAAATGGTCCTTGGCTTGGTTGTACAATCCTAGGAAAATGTATTTATTGGTAGATTTCCTTTGTGTTATTTTAAACTATGAACATTTATAAAAAAATTAGTGGAGAACCTTTGGTTCTTTAAGGGACCAGAAGTACCTGTTCTATGTCCCTTTTTGGCTTTATCCCTCCTATGCTACCCTTAGTCTTGGTTTGTTCCAGCTATGGGTTTTGACTGTTTGTTTTCCTCCACCTTCTTGTTTCTCTCCGGTCTAGTTTTCCTACCATCTGCCTTTCTTCTCCGAACTCTTGTTGTGTCCTTCACCTGATCTAAGTCTGTTACTTTTTCCATGTATTGTTTATCCCAGTTGTTCCTTGTTGCTGGAAGAGTACACATACCGTTTGTTCGCAATGTTTTATTGCAAGTTATTGTGTGCAGTTCTGCAGTATTTGCGGTTTCTTCCAATTTGTTGCTGCTGGTTTGTATTAGTTATTGCGGTTTTCTGGTTAATATTTTTTTTAAACAAGGAGTATGGTTTCATTCAGCCTTTACCTATTGTTTTTTTTTTTCTCCCCATTTTCTTTTAGATCTATCTACACTTCTAGACTCTAGTCAACCGTCACCTCAATGGTGTCTTGAATAAAAACTCACCTGTGTTCTGCGTCCACGTCTCAACCATTACACCGTTATTTTTAAGAGTGCTTTTACTGTAAGAAATATGCCATTCAAAATAGTCAGCAAGTCAAAACCAGGTATCCCACCAGTCACACACACTGGCGTGTCAGGGCAAGGCAAGAATTAGAGCAGCAGGGAAACATTTGTGCAAACCACAGTAATGACTACTTTCATCGCAATAAAATGACAGGCTTGCATCCTTTATCCCAGTTTGGCGATGCTGTGAGATGTTGTTTGGCAGAATCGCCAGCATTACTGTGAATTAACACCCGCTGTGGTACATTGGTCTCAGCGGCGCACTGCGCAGTCCAAAACGTGTTGGTGTTGGTGTGCACTGATCAACCACAACATCAGAAACTGCTGACAGGTGGAGTGAATAACATTGATTATTTCCTTACACCCCCCACCTATCAGGGGGTGGGATATATTAGACAGCAAGTGAATAGTCACTTCTTGAAGTTGATACATTGGAAGCAGGAAAAATGGGCAAGTTTGAGGATCTGAATAACTCGTGGTGGTTAGATGGACAGGGCATCTTCAAAATGGCAATTTTGTAAACTGTTCCTGGTATGCAGTGGTCAGTACCTACCAAAAGAAGTCCAAGTAAGGACAACTGGCGAAAGGGCAACAGGGCCATACCAATTGTAGCTCCTCTCACAAAGAGCCACTGCAGCACAAATTGCTAAGGTTATGCTGGCTATGACAGAAAGGTGTCAGAACACACAGCACATGGAAGTTTGCGAGTATTGGGCTGTGTAGCTACAGACCTGTCAAAGTGCCCATGCTAGCCTCCCTGAGGCCACCCCTGAGAGCACCTACAATGGGCCCGTGAGCCTCAGATCTGGACCATGTGGCAATGGAGCGATGTTGCCTGGTATGATGATTCAAGATTTCTTCCACATCATGTGGACTGCTGTGTGTGTGTGTGTCACGTATCTGAGGAAGAGATGCACCAGGACGCACCAGGAGACCAGTGGAGGCAGTGTGGTGCTCTGCGCAACGTTCTGCTGGAAAACTTTGGGTCCATACGGTTGTGTAGGTGTTACTTTGACACATATCAACTAGCAAAACATTGTTACAAACCAAGTAAAACCCTATTGAAAACAAAGTGGAAAAAAACAGCATTCTGAATTTGTTGTTTTGTGATTTCACAAAAAACCACTGTATTTGTGTTCATCTTCCCGTTCAGCCTACAAAAGTGTAGGTTGGAAAATGGTCATGCCAAAATGATTTGTGCCTGTTTTGGTACATAAACCTATTCAAGAATCATAAGTGAACGAAACATGGTCATAAGTGGAAAAATACAGAAAACGGGCCTTTAAAAATGAGATGTCTTTTGGAGCCAGGAACCCCTGAGAAACCTTTATTCTTAAGAGTGCGACTGGGACTCGACGCACAGGCTCCTATAATAACTACTGTAGTAGAAGAGGATGCACACAGCCCCAAGTCAATAAACTGCAGTATTTGTATTGCGGGTCCCTTTCCCCAGCACCTCGAAGCCAAAGACAAACCTTTTTTTTTTTAATGCGGCAAAATGGTGAACAAACACAACAAGCCGTGTTTCCGCTAACTCTTTTTAATTGCCCCGACTCTTGCTCCCTATATTTTCAGCTTTCGTAACGAGCCGGCGTATAAACACGAGCGCGGAAATGAGCGTAATTGCCATCTCAATTCCTCCCCAGTCATTTCGGAAAGGTCAGGCTGAAGGAGGCTTTTAATTGGAGCACTCCATTAAACCGTGTGCCGTTTCGCGTCTCAAGACATCAGGTGAACGCCACATAAAAGGAGACAAACGCAGGTGGGAGGGGGGTGTGGGGGGTGCATGGGGCTGCTAGTGGGTGGGTGGGACAGATTGCTGTAAAAGGTGTTTGTTTTGCCCATTGTAAAATTATGCAGCCATATTTTACTATGTTTGAGCGGTCTGCCCAGGGGAAACGTGACACGGGCGGTGAAAAATACCTGCAGAAAGAAAGCGATTGAACATCGCACTTATTAAGATGCTTTAATTACTTTTGTTCCCATCTACACTGCAGGACAAATGGGTGTTCTTAAATAATGACTGCATCATTAAAACGTCTACATACTTTTTTTTTTTTTTTTTTTTTGATGAGACCTCTCCAGAACTCTCAGGGTCATCCCACAGGGCCAGGTGTGCGAACGTGAGGAGGCAGAGTGTAAACGGTGCCTTGATCTCGGCCTCAAGTGCTTGCGATGCATTTGAAATCACCATTAAATTTAACACAGTGTGGGTAATCGCACACGCAGCGCACAGAGCCTCATTCAAACCGCGTGGAACGGGATGGGAAAAGTGCAGTGAAATACTGGAGCCGTCGACGAGCTCGGGATGCAGTCAGACGAGATGAAAGCGTAGTGATGGAAAGATTGTGTTAAAAAAAAAAAAAAGATTTCTTCCCCACCTATATATTCGACAGCTCGAAACTCCAAGTTTGGGAAACAATAGCACAGACTACGAGAACATATTGTGACTACATCAAAGCACTTTGTCGAGCGCTTGGCCCGGAGAGCTGAAATACTGTTATTCTGCTGGTGGATATTCTTTCAGAACGAAGTCATGCCAGGTCTCGGAGTCCATTTAGCCACTGCAACTGCTGACATGTATTGTGTGTACGTGCACTCATACCTCGAGTGAGTCCTTAGATAGTCCGCGTGGTCTGGTGTATGAGTTCACTGCTGAGAATAACAACGTTCTTTATTCCCCTTCCATTTAACTAAGCTCTATTCAAGTTTCAAGAGCAAGCGGCCGTCATGTTCCAGAAAGCTCTAAGAGGGTCACTGGAGGCTGCAACCTGTTAACTCACAACACGCAAGCTGGAACACCTGTCCATTGGCTTCTAAAGTCAACAGGTTTTCTGCTCTTTTACGGGGAACTTGTCTGTGGTGACTGACCCTATACAACAAACCTGTCTCTAAAAAGACTTTTCTCTTAACGCTCGTTCTATATGTTTGTTTTTTGCAGAACCATTTCTGGTTTCCTAAAGCATAGGTTCTCAAGTCTAGTGCTGGAGCCCCCCTGCCCGCTGTATCTGAGTATTTTTCTCCTCTAACAAACACACTTCAACCCAGGAAAGGCTGGTTGATAGAATTAGGTGTGTTGGGAGCAGGGGAAACACTAAAGTATCCAGAGCCGAAGACTGCAGAAACACTTAGAGGACCTTTCATTGGATGTTTTTTTTTTGGATAAATGTTGGATAAATAAGATTTGTGCGTTTAAAGAGCCTCCACATATTGTAACGATTCTAGGAAGAGCTGTTAAATGGGTAAAGAACCAAAACGTCTTACTTAGGTTCTCTGAACTTTAAAGAGGTTCTTCACTAATCTTTTCAAACATTTGGCAAAAGAGTTCCACACCTTTTAAGCAAGGATGACACAATGGGTTGTTTCAGTGATGCTGTTAAACCATATCAGTTCTGTAATAAATGAGATTTCCTTAACCTTTTATTTAGGGGCTTCACACAGTGTAACATTTACCAGTTTGATGGCTCTTCTGAAGTTTTGTTCATTTTTTTTAGCGCGCAGTGTGTCATACTAAACCACATAGACAAGTTTACAAGTTTACTTAATCTTATTGAACACAAGGCTGCAGTCTGAAGGGCTTGAGAGAAACTGCATGATGTACATGAGCTATTTTGATGTCTGTTGACTTTGTTAGCGTTATTAGGCTCGCAGCTGCATTTCTAAAACTAAGAATGTGCTTGCTGATTGACTACATCTGGGCCAAGTGGAAAAATGTGCGAACATCTGAACAGTTGAAGTATTTGTATGCTCGGATAATCGTGCCATTTCTTTCCATCTCTCTCTCTCTCTGTTTGATTTCTTGTGGGTTTCTGTATGGCGTATTTTTAGGTTGTATGTTTCTTTGGCCACTCGTGCATCACAGCTCTAAACTAAGACTCTGAATTCCATCATATCAAGCTTTTTGAGTTTTTTTTTTTTTTACTTGCCTTACCCGCCTCCAGCCTTTGAGCAGTCTAATAACTCTGTGGGCAGGACACTGAGACAGGCTGTGGAGGTGTTTACTGGTCGTGCCCGTCTTACTTACTTCGCCCAATTCTGTGAAGCTGTGGGAGACACATTGAGCCAGGAGAACCAGAAGTGTGTTCTTTTTTTCAGTCATGGCTGCAAAAAAAAAAAAATGCACATTTATCACTGAATGTACTTGGCATGGAAAGCTGATTTTGATTTAGAGAAGAAATATCTGCTCTGATTATCGACCTGGCCCATTCAGCACTTACTTACAGCAGGTTACTCACTGTTATTAGTGTGATAGCTTCGGCAATCACACTGTTGTTCTTCTTAAGTGTTTTTTTTTTTTAATTACTATTATTGTTCATTTTCTTATTCATTCCACCCATTTTTAGAGCCGCTTCTCCCCTTAAAGCATTTAAAATCAGAGCATGGTTCCGACGCCATGGCGCAGTGGGTAGGGCGCCAGCCACTAGACGACTGGAATTTGAGGCCTTTTTTTGTTTGTTTTTTTTTAAATACAAACCTTTTTTTTTTTTTTTCGCGGATAAAACACTGGTTTTATAGCAACCGTGCAAACACACTTTGCGTTTTCTCACGGAGATGCATCTTCTAGTTTTGAACATGAAAACTAGAAGTTTCGCAAATGAAATCTACTCGCTGTCTGGACGCCGTGAACGCGTCTCTTATTTGAGGAACTTTAATTCAGTTCATTTGATTTGTATGATGCATGGAGTCTGAAAGCCGCCCAGAGAGAATGTGAAAATGTGATTGTTTAACGTTCCACTCAAAGAAACACAGCTCATCCTCGCAGGCGCACGCTCGTGCAGTAGAGGAGGAAGTGTGAAGAGCCTGAGTGTGTGCAGCAGCAGCAGCGGCAGCAGCGGCAGCAGCGGGGGGGAATATGGGTTATGCTTTCTGGAATCTTCAGTGGCCTCGGGGCAGAAGCAGATTAGCGGCTGACTAAAACTGGATCACGCAGAGAGAGAGACGGGAACCGTGACAAAGCCCGAAAATGGAGGAACGTGTCGCTTCCGTCACTCGGCTGTCCTCTCCGTGACCCCTCCGCCTCTAACCAGCGAGCGGAGAGCAAAGGAGAGCAGACAGCCGTCGTATTCCAGAAAGCATTACAGGGGTCAGCGGAGGATGCCCTTTTGTGCCGGGCTGAGAACCCGCTTCCCTGTTCCATTCTTACACTCTTTAACCCCATAAACTCTAAGGATTCAGGCGTGGACTCTCATATCAATGCCTCTCGTAACTCTCATGACTTTAGAACTTCATAGGAGTTGCTGCGTAAATAAGAGGCACTGAATAATAAGCCTTGAGACCATCAATCTAATAGTAAGCCCAGAGCAGAGGTGCCCAACCACCGGACCGCGGACCGCTATCGGTACGTGAGTCGTTTGGTACCGTGCCGTGGAGAAAGACAGAATAAAAAAGATTTTATTGATTATCAGTGTCTGAAAGATCTTTAAAAAAAAAAAAAACAAACGCGGTCACGTGATACAATACATCAGATATTTAGCCCATAAACTGTCAAAATTGAGTAAAAAACTAATTTTTAGTTGTATCTATACCGGTACGTGAAAATAGTGTTTCACACGAAGCCGGTCTGTGGCCCAAAAAAGGCTGGGGGCCGCTGGCCTAGAGTCTACACCAGTGGTCTCCAACGTAATCTTTACCTGCTGGGTTTGTTTCATTGATCTGATAACACAAACCAAAAAAAAGAAAAAAGAAAACAACACACTTGTATGATGGTGTGTTCTAGTCAACAGCGTTTCTGCTGTCTGTTACAAGCTGCAGGTGTCTGGGGTCACTGACTGTCCGCTTAACACGCAGCAGATAGAAAATAGGTTGAAAACCTTTAAGAAGTCAAATGAATGAAGCTTCTTTGAATGCTCAAACATTCAGCCGCATTTTATGTAGGAGACGTGGGCCGTTTGTCATTGGAATTAAATAGAGGTCAGCCTGGGACTACCGCACTTCCAATAGGGCAGTTTTTTCCAACTACTTTAGTACACCCACCTCAGTAAGAGGCTGTTAATGGGCTAATTAGTTGGATCAGGTGTTTTGGGAGCGATAGGAAAAACCCTAAAATATGCAGGGCTGTATTAGAATAAATTACAGTATATATAAAAAGTAAGCCAGAAGGAAACCCTCTAGGCCTTCTTGGCCTTTATACAGGGTCTTGTGATATCTGAGGATAAAAGAATATGTACATTTTACTTCATTTTATTCAAGTTTGTATTTAAACTCTCCAAGTTCTACGGTGCTACTTTCACATCCTTATTATGTAACAAACGAACTGATCATGTATTGATTTCCATTGGGTGGGCCTCATTCACTCTAGGTCTTCTGGAAGTCCTAGATATGTTACGGACAAGTGGCAGAAACAGCAACAGTGGCGGCTCCATGCCAGGACTCTTTTTGCTGAATGTGTTTCTAGAAATGGTAAGAATGGCGTATTGTTACAAGCTTCAGGTAAAACATGAAATGTCTTTTAAAAGAACCAGATGTCCGTGTTTAGTGCAAAATCGGCTTAAAATGTTCATGTGTAATTCCGTTAGCTCGGTGTTAAAATGCTACTAGAGTCCCGTAGAGGTGTTATCAGAAATGAGCGTATCCCAAGTTCACATTTGTAAATATTCATGATAACATTATTAACAGAGATAGATATTTTGGGAATAAAGCGCACATTTGTTTTACCCACTTGCTGAGGTCCGCAATTATTTCAGCTGTCGACACTCTTTGGGCCAAAAACAGATATTTAATATGTCTTATTTTTTAATGAAATCTGTAAAATCATTATTTAGAGAAAGCCATCTCTTCATACCAAGGATGACAATAGAATGAAAATGAAGCAAAACACCTTAAATATCGACAAATAACTGTTGGCAATGAAACCTTTGCTGGTTTTTTTTATACTTAACAGTGAAAAAAACAAACAAATGTGAGAGGAAGGAAAGGTGTTGCTTCTTTTTCATATCAAAATGTGAACAAAAAAAAAGTGTTTCCATAATTGTTAGGACTGTCGTACCGGATCTTAGACTGCTTGCAAAATTCAGCTTCTGTGTGGGGTTGTATGATGAGTTGGCAATGCCATAGGCAGCCAGGCGAAGTGGAATATGCGCTGATAGGTACGGTGGGAATCGATTAAACGTCCACTTTCGATAACCCGTGTGTGGATTTATTCCGTCATTGGGCTGGACTCTTGAATTGAGAAGCATTGGAGTAATTATTGTGTGCATTCAGCTCTGGGTTGGTGTGAGAGGTGGCGTAAAATATGGGCTGTGTTGCAAATTCAAGCAATCACTCTATACAGTGGTCTTACATTCCTTTAAGGTCATTATATTTTGGATTATTCTATTCGGTGAGATAAGGTCACCTTGGTAACTTTGCAGGCTTACTTCCTGGCACTGTGTTCCTCTATGATGGTTCCAGATATAGACAGAATAGAATGAATGTATGGTGCTATAGAGAGACTGATGAATCAATTTGTGACCAAATTATTCAGCTACAAGTGATTAGAAGAAAAGAAAAATGCTAAAAGAAGAAAAAGAAGAGGAAAACCCTGGCTGCATTTGTTATTGTGCAATGGAATATTTTCCTTCCTCTTCAGCTTCATAGCCCAGGCTGTGAGGATTATAAACCCTCTTGCCCCCTCCCGCCGAGCCATTAATCCTCTATAGGACCAGACACACACTTTTCTTTGATCCTGGTAAACTAGGAATAAAGTAATAAAGGGATCTGGCTCATCAGTGCACCAAACATACCAAAGCGTTGATTTTTTGTCATCCTAATGATGGTCTCCTACACTTGCACTGACACCTCTTTGGATCTCGTGTTGAGTTCCAGTGAACAATTACAAAATGCAAATGCAGAACTTTTAATCATCTCTAGATCTTTTGTCTACTTCATTTGTCATGAAACAGTGAGGGAACAGCCAAACGTGGCCATGAAGCTGCTTAACAGTCACATATCCCATTACTTTTAAGCCCAACATTTGTAAATAATTGAAAAATAAAAGTGTGGTTTTTTTTCTCCTTCTCTGGTTGTCATTTTGAAGATGTGAGGTTTTGTATCCAACAGTCAAAGTACATCAGTTACTGAATAACAAGTCCTTAGATGAATGACTCTATTAGAAGGCGTGCAACTAATAACTGACTAAAAAGCCACACAACGAATGAGAGGAAGTGCTAAAACAGAGGTCTTGTAAAAGTTCGAAAGCCCTGCTTTGAAACAGTCCTGAATGTCTCCGATCTGATTTTCCTTATCAGGCTCCCATAGAGGCTTGAATTCCCTTCCTGGAAGCAGCAGCTGGAGGTGAGCTCCACCGGGCAGCTACATATCAACGCTTGGCACTCTTCCCGAAAATCTACTTTTCCTCACTTTCCCCACCACCCGAGCGTGACCTTGCCGACTTTTTCCCGAGGTGAAAAAACTCGACGCCAGTCCTACGCCGTGCTTTCCTCCTTATCTCCCTCCGTCATTTCTAGCACCCATAGTGCTTTGCAGCGGCTTCCTGCGGGCCCGTATCTAATATTTTCTGAAGGACGTCAAGAGCTTTCAATACTCCCCCTCACCTGCCTTCTTCTTCTCCAAATCCGATAGCAAAATCCACGCGCTGCAGCCACCCCCGGCGCTCCGGATCAATACTGTCAACGGGAGCCCGCGTGTGTGTGCTTAGACACTATTATTGATGTGCATTTCCAGCTTAAGCACCGGAGGAAATCGGGGCAGCGGGGAGGCCCCGCGTTTGACGTGCCCCGGGACCGAGGGGTTTGCGCCTGAACCCCTCGACTGTGGGGGCGGGGTGATTGAATCCCGTTCCAACCCTCTCTGCGACGCTGATTAAACACTGGAGGTCACGCTGAGGGGTTTACTTTCTTGCCTGCTGGGTCCTGAGGCACCTGCCAAAGCTGCCTTTAGGCCTTCATGATCTGCTAAAGCCTCTGGTCAGGTGTAAACAGGGAGGGTCAAGTGCATGAAAATTGCTTAGAGGGGAGTAGGAACCGGTTAATAGGACATTTCTTCACAAGTGGACACTGTGGAAGAGTCACCAACCCAGTTTCTGAAGATCTGATCTACAACCCTGGAGAACTTAGTTCTGGACTCCAATGTAGCCCAGATGACTTTAATATTTGAAGTTGAAGTTTATTGTCATATGTGCAAAGTACAGTGTACAGAGCACAATGAAATGCTTACTTGAACCCCACC
>JBBIGA010000083.1:22618329-22630217 GCA_037576975.1 Alestes dentex | reverse complement strand
AGTGCAAGGATAGGGATTGTGTGTGTGTGTATGTGTGTGTGTGGGTGTGTGTGTGTGTATGTGTGTGTGTGTGTGTGTGTGTGTGTGTGTGTCTGTGTGATAATTTTTGGGCAAACAATAAATGACAGACTCAGACACAAATGAGTACAAGCAAGTACAGGTTAAAAGTCTGGAGATTCTGTACTTACTCAAGGACTTTTCTTCATTTTTTACAATCCACATTTTTGAATAAAGGTGAAGACAAAACAACCATGGAATAAAATGGACTGTGCAGTGGCCAGAACATCTAAAAACGTGGACACCACTTCACATTAAAACTACATTTATAAAGGGTTTCTAAATTATTTATAATCAAGTTGTTAATTAGGCTGTAGATAGTTTTGAAATCCTCAATAAGCAGTTATATACAAGTTATAAACAGGTGTCACATACTGATGCACGATTTGGCCAGATCTGCGGTCTTGTTGGTTGCTCAGCTTATCTTGTAACTTCATCAGGTATGCGTTAACATGCTACTAAGATTAAAACACCAAATTTTGCCAAATAGTGAGCCTGCATCAATGTGTGACAACTGTTATAACTTGTTTATAACTGCTTATAAACTTTATAAAATCACCTAATTTACAACCTGATTATAAAACATTTAAAAACCCTTTATATGCTTTAGAGAAATCCTTGGCTTTAAGTGTCATCCAGCACTGATCCAGAATGAGATGACTATCAAGTTCAGTCAAATCAAATCAAGCAGGTGTTTATTATCAGTTTAGCCACACACAAAGTACTCAGTGAAACAAAACATGTTCCTTCAGGACCATGGTGCAACACAAAAAACATAAATAGAAGCAACGCATGGACTACAAGTGCAGGACAGGACTACACAGAGTGCAAAAAGAGAGAGAATGCAATACAACACAAGAGCAACAAAACAACATATAATGCAGTCAACTAAAGCAGTAACAGACCTCATTTGAATGAATACAGTTTGTTACACATACTATATTCCAACAGTCGCCTCCAGAGAAAAATATAAGTCCTAAGCTACTAAAGCAAAGAATTGAAGTCCAGGGAAATAAACAAAAATATTGTTTACATTAACACTTTACACTTTTGATGACTACGGTCACTGCTAAGGCCCACAGCACACAGTCCTTTTGCTTGGTCTGTATATATCACCTTCACAAGCAGATGAGATTATGAATAGATATTGGGAGAATAATTTTGATTTTCCCTTGCTGTATCCGTTTACCTCCCTGCATATCCAATGTCCTCTAATGCTGTATGCAGACGCATTACGACTGCTTAGCCAGCATAACCTGATTCAAGGAACGGCACGGGCTGGAAGCAAGCCCCCCTGCGTTAAAGACTTGTTTTCCTTCCAAACCCCTGGCTCCCAGTCAATCAATAAATTACATACAGCGGATCCCGTATGCATGATAGCATCAAATGACCTTTCAGATGGCTTGCATATAAATACCCCGTCCTGCATGGATTAGCCTAAGTGTGGAAGGGGGAATGTGTGTGTGTGTGTGTGTGTGTGTGTGTGTGTGTGTGTGGTGTTTGTCTTTGGGTGCAGGTGCATTTTCATACCTGAATATCATTAGATGGAATTTAAAAGGCTGCTTTATGCTTATGAATGAGGCATGATTGTGGCATAAACAGTACTGTTAACTGCCTCAAGAACATTTACACTCTTGAAAACGACGAGTTCTTTCGACGTACAAATCATGTCAGCTTTATATGTCATTTATATTAAACTGAATTAAAGATTTGCCAAGCCAAAGACACTCAGAAACCTGCAACTATCATTTTCCTTGTTGTACTGAATCGGCTATACAAAGTACTCCGCCAGTATGGTCCTCCAGTAAACAAAAGTTATTTGTCTTTTTATTCACCTTCTTAGCGAAACAATGTAAGCAAACACTGAGACGTGAAGAGCTGAAAGGTCTGTAGAGAGACATTCCGAGCAGATGACTCATCAGACAACAAGTAAAAACTGAACATTGACTATAGGCTGAATTCAGGTAGTGTTATTACAGGCCATCGGGAAACAGAGGACACTTTAAGAAACTCTTCTCTTTAGGAAACAACTGAAGACGCTTACCTGCGTTCTTGCTACCGAATGAAGGAAATCATGTAAACAGGTTACACTGCACATGTTTTAGAGGATAAAAGAATTACTTTGTCGTTCAGATACTGTGATGTGTCCCTTAAAACCCAACACATTGCCTCATATGAGGTAAGACATTGTCTCATATGACCATAATACACTGTGATAACTAACACACTATCCGGAATGATCCAACACACTGTCCCGTAACACCTAATCTGCTGTCCTATAATAAATAACATACTGTCCCATAGCACTTAACACACTGTCCCAGTACCTAACCCACACTCTGCAATACCTGACACACTGTCCCATAACACTTAACACACTGTCCCAACACCTAACCCACACTCTGCAATACCTGACACACTGTCCAATAACACTTAACACACTGTCCCAACACCTAACCCACACTCTGCAATACCTGACACACTGTCCAATAACACCTAACACACTATTCCATGTAATGTCAAATTTATTGTCCCAAAATACTTATCACCCCATCCCAACATCAAACACACTATTCCATGTGGCCTTACACACACTGTAATATTTAAGACCCTGTCTCATAACACTTAACACACTGTCCAAACCCCTAACACACAGTCTGAACTATCTAAAACACTGTCCCATAATACTAAACACACTGTGCCATGATACATAACACTAATTCCAAACATCAATTCCAAACACGCTATTCCATGTAAAATCTATGACACTTATAATACTTAACACACTATCCTGTAATACATAACACACTGTCCCAACACCAAACACACTATTCCATGTGATATCTAAGACAGTCTGTAATATCCTCTACCCTGGCCCATTATACTTAACACACTTTCCCAACACCAAACACACTATTCTATGTAATATCTAAGACACTGTCTCATAATACCTAACACCAAACACACTATTCCAACACACACTGTAATATCTAAGCCACTGTCCCATAATGCTTAACACCATGTTCCAACACCAAACACACTGTTCTATGTAATATCTTAGACACTGTCTCATAATACCTAACACACTGTCCCAACACCAAACACACTATTCTATGTAATATCTTAGACACTGTCTCATAATACCTAACACACTGTCCCAACACCAAACACACTATTCTATGGAATGTCTAACACACAGTCAGTAATATCTAAGACTATGTCCCACAACACTTAACACACTGCCCCAATGCCAAACAAACTATTCCATGTAACATCTAACACACACTGTCTGTACTATCTAACGCACTGTCCTGTTATAGGGGAGGGCGGGGTTGGTGGTCACACAGCTAGGTTGTCACAGTCATCATATCTCAGCCATTAGAAGGCGCTGTTCAAAACCGTTGACACAGAAATGTTCGTAATTAGTGTCAGAGGTCATCTACGCTGACAGTGGGTTGACAGTAAAATAATTATTACCATTTTAAAGGATAAAGAGAGAGCTGCAGTTTGGTTTGGTTTTTTCTTGACTAGGCTAATACATGTGGGGACTAGCCTCCAAAAGAGCTAAAAATGTCAGTTGGGGTAGGTTGTCACATTTTTTTCGGGGTTGGTTGTCATGCATGCTACAGTGCATCATGTGCGAGGGGCGGGGCCACAAAGACTGCACACCTGGTCTGCCAGGTTATGTTTGTCAGAACTGCGATTCAGAGGTGGATAGTGATTGGTGAGTGTTGATTAAGAGTCATCCTTTCTTTAGGTCTGTGTTATGAATTATATAGTGTAGCTGCCCCTGTGCTCCGTATTTTTTCCGTGAGTTGTGCCGCTCGTTTGAACTTCAGTTTGAGCAGAAATTGAGTTTCTTCAGATTTCATTGTAGTAGTAGTAGTAGTTTTCATAGCCTGGGTTGTTTTACATTCATAGCCTGTGGTGTTTTACATTTATGCATTTTACATGTACACGTTTCTCTAAAGAGTCTAAAAAGGAACCAGTTAAACTCGATTGATGTTTTTATACACATGAGATGTGTTTCGTTTGATATTTCATTGAAAATATAAGTTTTGTTTCATTTTTAAAAATGTCCATTTTTTTCCCATTAGAATAACACACAGGGACAACCAACCCCACAGGGTGTGACAAACTACCCCGCTTTGACAGCCCATATCTTTCGAAGAGAATGGATTCTACCAGAGCAAGGACTATCCATTTGTATCTGACACATTAAGCATTAATTGTGTACAGAAAGGGAACTCTTACTATACACTGTTTTGGCAGAAATTACATTTAAGTAAAAAGAGTGACAACCAGCCCCAGTCTCCCCTACTTCACACCCACTCTTTAACTCGATCGTCGTGGTTTGTACTGCTTGGATCCACTCTACTGTACATCACCATCATTATCCGGTGCACCATGCTGGTCACGCTGTAGCCTGGTGTTGTGACTAAAAACCCAGGATTCCTTGAAGGAAAGCTGGGAGCACGTGCGGCCCGAGCGAACTCCCTCTAGCGAACCTCTCTCTCTCTCTCTCTCTCCCTCTCTCTCTCTCTCTCTCTCTCCCTCTCTCTCTCTGTCTCTCTCCCTCTCCTCCTCTCACTTGCACGACGAACCTCCAGGACTCGAGCCTCAGTCATGGTCCCGGTCGAGAGTCTTCTTCTTGCTCGTGGTGGGAGTTTTTATCCACCTCCCTCTCTTTTTACCTTTTCTTTCCGTTCGTTTTTTTCCCCACAAATATTATTAATTAATTAAGTGGTTTATTTATTTATTTTGGCGGGCGCGCGCGCCCCCAACGTTCTGACAGACGTTAGAGAGGAAAGAAGAGCCGCGAGAGAGGGAAGAACGGTTATTTAGCTTTATTTGAAAGGATCTGATAGAAACCTGTTATCTAGAACCAGCCCGTGCGTGTTTACGTGCACGAGCGAACCTAAAGAACTCGGAGGAACCGAAAGAAAATCCGCGAACAAGTTTGTTTATATGTTTTTGCCCCCCCCTTGAAGCCCCCCCCAGAGCGCAGTGGTCGCTATGGATTGGCGGTTGAGCCGGTGGGGCTGCTCGGACAGACTCGAACCCATGTAAAGTAGTGTGAGGGAGCGTTTTAGGACGTTTGTGTTGAGGTTTAAAAAATATTTTTTCTTCGCGTCGTCGAGGCGACAGGGGCGCCTCGCTGGATTTGGGGTCTAAAAATGACTTTTCAACTCAGACTCTGTGTCGTCTTCGCCTTGGTGGGAGCAACGGCGTTGACGGGGGACCCCAGCCACCCCAACCAAGGTGAGTTAATCTCTCCTTCGCACCAGATACAAAGTCAAACGCTGCCCACGGCGCTCCGGCTCTTATGTAATGCCTCGGATCGGAAAAACACAGTCTGGGGTGAAAATGATGTCTTTTTCTCCTCCTGTGTGAAAGAAAGGAGGTGTTGTGACTCAGGGAGATGAAGAGTGTGTGATAAACTGACTGCTCTGCTCGTGGACACTGATGCTGGTGGTCTCTGCTCACCTTCCATCCCACCGACTCCCGCTCATCCATTACACAGAGCACGTAAAGCAGACGAGCTCCCCCTATTTCTCCTCTTTCTCTCTGTCTGTTTGTCTCTCTCTGTGTCTGTCATTCCATCTCTCTCTCTCTCTCTCTTTTTTTTCTGTCTGGACTTCTCTACATCTCTGTCTCTCACTGTGTCTCTCTGTCTGTTTGTCTCTCTCTGTGTCTGTCATTCCATCTCTCTCTCTCTCTCTCTCTCTCTCTCTCTCTGTCTGTCTGTCTGTCTCTCTATCTTTCTTTCTCTATGTCTTTCCGCATCTTGCTGTCATTCCATCTCTCGCTCTGTCACTCCATCTTTTTCTTTTCTTTCTTTCTTTCTTTCTTTCTTTCTCTTCTCACTAGTCACTCCATCTTTCTTAGTTTCTTTCTATGTCTCTTCTTTCTTCTGTCTCTCTAGGTCACTTCATCTCTCTTTCTCTCTGTCATTTAGTCTCTTTCTTTCTTTCTTTTTTCTTTCTTTCTTTCTTTCTCATTTTCTTCTCCCCATCTTACGCTGTCTCAGTCTTTCTGTGCTTCTGTCTCTTTTTGCAGGTATATTTCTCTTTCTGTCCATCTTTCTGTCCACCCATCCCCTTTTCCTTTCATCTGTCTTTCTCCCCATGCCTCTCTCCTCTCTCTCTCATTCTGTCCATCCCCAGCTCTTTGCACCTCTCGCATCCTCTGTTTCACTGCCACACACTCACACATCTGACACACACACACACACACACACACTGTTCTGTCCTTCCTGCTGGAAGTCAGTCTCTGTGGCTCAAACCGCAGGCGCATGGGTTGGTCATTTCTAGCAACTCACTGATCAGCTGTGTCCTCCCAGCAGCACAGTTATGTGTCCCGTGATTTCATCAGGTGTCTAAAAACATTTCAAGGTCATCATTTTGTTGTGTTCAGAAGATAAAGAGTGTAAAAGTGCAAGCTAGGGTTCTAATCATGTTTCAGCATAACAAATTTTAGGCTGACTCACTGTAACTAAGCTTGAATGAGGCTGAACAATAGCAGGAGAGCAAAAGGGCCATTATACATTCGCCAGGAGAGTTTGTTTGTTTGTGTGTGTGTGTGTGTGTGTGTGTGTTAGCATGAGTATGAGTACAGGTATGATATGCTAATAGAAAAAAAGCGTCCTTTGTGAAGGATGTGCTATAGATAGGACTAAAGCCATTTGTGCAATATTTTTTCCTTTTTTCCTCATAAGTCACCATTCATCCATGTTTTCTGAGCCTTTTAACTCCTGTTTTGGCCTCTAAAAAGCCTTTGGTGTCACAAACCATTCTAGTAGCCCACTCACCTGTCTTTGGGCTAATATATGTTATTAAAGGTGGAGGAGGTTTATGTTTTAATAGACTATAATAAAAGAATCAGTAGCGTGCCAGTTGTTATTCTTAACAGAGAGATACTTTTGTTTGTAATCACTGCTTCTATAATTTCAACTGTTCGAGTTATAAAGACGCCCACTTGGCACACAAACACACACCTACGGGCTCTTGTCCAGCGCAGCACAGCATGAAGCTGATTATGACTGAGCTCCAGCAGAGACGGCAGGCAAATATATCCCAGCATAAAAAGTTTTGCTCGCGTTTTAAACAGCCCGGCCGGTACATGTCCAGATCAGTCTGCAAAGAAGACAGATAGAAAAAAAAAACGTTTAAACTTCATATGTATGGATTTATCTTGTATAAAATAGATTTCATACAAGAGAACTATATTATGCTATATTATACTATACTATAAGCAATATATATATATATATAATTATATACACACACACACACACACACACACACACACACACACACACATATATATATATATATATATATATACTTACTTTTTAAGTGCGTAGGGTCAGCCTCCTTTTAAACAAAACTCTAAAAAAAACAAAAATATATAGAACATATAGATATGTGTATAAAATCTTATGTATGTGTGTATATATACATATATATCTATACACATATTCATATATTTACTTTTTATGTGCGTAGGTTCAGCCTCCATTTTACCAAAACTCTGTGCTCAGCCACTCAATAGAAAAGAAAGTGAACAGTTTCCAATGAAGATTTCTCTACTTTCCATCTCAATAAACTCAACAATATGTGTAATGCATTCCGTCTTTTGCAGTGATCTTGCGCTGCATGCAAACCTCGTACCCATTCGAATAAAAACTCCACACGGACCTCAAGACAGTTTTAAAGGAAGATTTCTTCTAGTTTTCCTCCAAATCAACTAGGTTGTCAAGTTCAGGGCAGTGCAGGTTTACTCTAAAAAATAACTCTTAAAAACTGATCTCAGAGCAGTTTATAGTACAGATCTCTCTCAGCCCTCTTCTAATCAGTCTGGTACACTTTAGCGTCTTCTTTAGCGAGTGATGATTGAAGTGGCACGCTGCTCTCTACAGAGAGGCTTTTTTTTTTCTTTTCCTTAGGCATCAGGCTGGTGCTCTATGCCACCGCTTGTCACTAACGGTATTGAGAGTGGATAAAAGCCGGCTAATCCACTTTGAGACAGAATGATGCCAATAAATGAGTGCATAAATGAGGGTGCACTAGCTGGCCCTGTTTCAGTCCTACCGAGGAAGGATGTGTGTGTGTGTGTGTGTGGGGGGGGGGGTGTTGAAGTGAGACGAGATGAAAAGATGGACAAACAGGACGAGAAAGAGAGGTAGAAATCTGGAAAGATGAAGAGAGAAAGAAGGAGGAAAAAAATAGGAATGACAGAAAAGAGAGGGACAGAAAAAGTTTGTGAGAGAAAAGGAGAGGAAAGATGGCAAGATGAAAAGATGGACAAACAGGATGAGAGAGAGAGGTAGAAATCTGGAAAGGTGACGATAGAAAGAAGGAGAACAAGTGAAAGAGAGGTAGATAGGAAGGACAGAAAAGAGAGGGACAGAAAGAGTTTGTGAGAGAGGAGAAGAGGAGAAGAAAGGAAGACAGATGCGAGGAGAAACTGACTGAACGGGAGAAAAAGTAAAGAGGGAAGGATGTGTGGGCGTGGGGGGGGAGTGTTGAAGTGAGACGGAGAGATGGCGAGATGTAAAGATGGACAAACAGGATGAGAAAGAGAGGCAGAAATCTGGAAAGATGAAGATAGAAAAAAAGAAGAAAAAAAATGTAAGAGAAGTAGAAAGGAAGGACAGAAAAGAGAGGGACCAAAATAGTTTGTGGGAGAAGAGAAAAGGAGAAGAAAGGAAGGCAGAAACTGCCTGAATGGGAGAAAAAGTAAAGTGGGAAGGATGTGTGGGTGTGTGTGGGTGTGGGGGGGGTGTTGAAATGTGTCGGAGAGATGGCGAGATGAAAAGATGGACACACAAGATGAGAAAGAGAGGCAGAAATCTGGAAAGATAAAGATAATAGAGAGGAGAAAAAAATTAGATAGGAAGGAAAGGAAAGAGAGGGACAGAAAGATTTTGCGAGAGAGGAGAAAAGGGGAAGAAAGGAAGACGAGAAACTGCCTGAATGGGAGTAAAAATAAAGAGAAATGGAGAGAGTAAATGGCATACAGAAAGAGTTGGAGAGAGAGAAAGTGAAAAAAAAAGTACGAGCGGGAGAGGGGGGTAAAGCAGAAGAGGACAGAAAATTGTAAAGAGAGAAGGATGGAAGGACGAACAGAGA
Source organism: Alestes dentex (assembly GCA_037576975.1). Lineage (NCBI taxonomy): Eukaryota > Metazoa > Chordata > Actinopteri > Characiformes > Alestidae > Alestes > Alestes dentex. The sequence goes on along the minus strand of JBBIGA010000083.1, from coordinate 22,621,026 downwards.
GAATGAAAGAGGAAAACAGAAAGAAGATGAGAGAGAGAGATGAGATATATAGATAGACAGAAGGTACAGAAAGAGAAGAAAGAGGGAAGGAAAGAGAGTGAAAGACAGAAGAGAACAGAAAGGACTGCAGGAAAGAGCGTGAGAGAGAGAGAGAGAGAGAGAGAGAGAGAGAGAGAGGATAAAGAGAGAGACACTGTATGCAAAAGGTGGAACAAAAAGAAGAGGATAGAGGACACCACGAAGTAAGATGGACCAAGGAAAGAAAAGAGAGACAGAGTGAGTTGAGAGAGAGTGAAACGAAGACAGCAGGCAATAGAGAGACAGAGAGGAGACAGAAGAGGACGGAGAGAGCGAGAGAGTCGACTGCTGTTTATAAAGAGATGAAGATGGCTCCACATGGTAAAATAACCATTGTTAAATTATCACCCACCGCGACTTCACAATGTGTGCAGGCGGAGAGTGCTGTGGCGGAGCTAGACTGGAAGTGGTAGAACTGAAAGTAACAGGTAGAACTGAAAAGACAACGTGTTACATTGTAAAGACATTTGGTTTGAGACCATCAAGGAAAAGATTTTGGTTTGTTATTTATTTCTTTTATTTTTATCCCAGTTATCTCCCCACTTTTAGTCCTTGTACCATTCAGAATCAGAAAACCTTATTGATCCCAGAGGAAGTGGCTTATGTTATGACACACAGAGGCATGAGCATTATAAAATATGACTAAATTCAATCAAATCTCTGTAGAAAAACCTCAGTATGAAAGTACACTATGCTATATACCCAAATGCTGGGTATAAAGAGTGGATGTTATGGATTTCACACTGCAATCGGAAAGCTGTGGGTTCGAATCCCAGGACTGCTAGTGAGGTTCCCTTGAGTAAGGTACCGTCCCCACACGCTGCTCTCCGGGCGCTGGGTTCCTGGTTGCCCTCTGCTTCACTTGGTGAAGGGGTTAAATACAGAGGGAGAATTTCACACTGCTCACACTGTGTGCTGTGCTGTGTTCACACATGACAAAAATAGTCACTTTACTTTAATTCCTAGCTGTATAGGAGTCTGAAACACACCGCCAGCTAAAATAGGAGTCTGAAAGCGAGCGTGTGCTTCATCCAAGACACAGCTATCACATCCTTTCAAAAGCAAGCTGATTGCTCTAGAATTGTGTGTATGCAAGTTGGCAGATGCCCACAGTTGGCCAGCGCTGCTGTAGATTGACAGGCAGAAAGGACCCGAGCCATTATTCCCATCCGGAGAAAACATGGCTAATTGCGCTCTCTTGGACTCCTGACCACGGGTGGCTGTTGCATCGATGAGATTAGAGCTTGAGTCCCGGGAATAGGACAAAGCTCTCACTGCCAGCAGCGCTGCAAAAGGGTTTATTTATAAACATAATGCAGATTTGTTTGAAAAAAAAATGAAAAAAAAAACAAACTGAAAGCGCCCTCTTTTGATTCACTTTCAATTCCCGAGTTAACATAGAGGTATAGGAATACATAGGAAGCATACTTAACCTTTAGTTAAATTAAATTGTCTTGCTGTACATCTGAGTTCATAAATAAAATATCTCTCCTACTTACGAACACAACGGTGGTTCATAGGTTAGAATCCACACTTTCAACAGAAATTCTTGTACTTGTAATAACTTACAGGGGAGGAATAAATACCCCGCAAAAATGGCCAGAACAAGTCGGTATGTCCAAACATTTTTTTAAAACTCTAATTCATGAATGACTACTTGAGCATGTAGTTACTGAATAATAAGCCTTAGGATGTAATAAGCCTTGGATTTGAAGAGGGCTAAGAAGTGGTTTCTCAAGTCTAGGATGAATAATTCGTAATTCTGTGTGATACTCTTAGAGAGAAAGTATTATATAATAGTATTATATATTATAATAAAAGTATTATATAAGTATTACATAATTATTGGCTTGTGAAGTAGTTTTCTGCCCAAACAAGATTGTGAAATATGTGATGTGGTAAAAAAATGCCTATAAACGCCTGTTTTTATAGTGTGGACACTAAATATGCCCCCAAATATGCTCCCAAAACGCTTTCATTTCATTTTAAACTCAGCTTAATACATTACCCTAAAAAAAAAAAATATGCAGGGGTATTTCACCATCCCAAGACGTGTTTTCGTATACGGTTGCTTTGTGTTCTCTCGACAGTACTAAAACATCTATACAGTTATATTTTATATGGAAATGTAGCTGAATTTAGGTTAATATTTATGTTCCAAAATGAGTAAATCACATGTTTTCTTAATTATTTAGCACTAAAATGCATGAAAAATTATAGATTGGCACTAAAAAAAAGCAAAGTAAAAAAAAAAAATGTTGACTGTATATGGAAAGCAATGACGCCTGGGGTCGGACAGTTCAAGTTCCGTCACCAGATTTGAAACGAGTTGGGTTCAGGGGCTGCTGTGCAGGGTTGGAACATATACCTGCAGAAACCGCAGCTCTCTGCGGGCCAAGATGATTACCAAGCTTGAAGATGATGCAACAGAATATATTTTTCTCTCTCTCCTACAGCTGCCAGTTGGCAGCACACGCTCGCATCTGTGAAAAAAACAAAAAAAAAAAAACACTGAAACGAAGCAAAGGAAACAGCCTGTTCTATTGTTCCTCCTCCATTCCAGTGACTAATTTGTTGTAATGCTATACACTTCATTTCAGTCCTTCGTACGTGTCCCCC
>JBBIGA010000083.1:22602617-22617102 GCA_037576975.1 Alestes dentex | reverse complement strand
TCACATTTCAGAATTATTCGTTTGGACCCCCCCCCCCCCCCACATTTAACATAAAATATTAGTTCACCCAGCGCTGTTTCGCGATAGAATCCATTCCACTTAATCGATAGGAGAATACATGTACCACTGGAAATCCGCTCTGCATGCAAGGGAAGTGAATCGTCAGTGCATAGACAGGCTGCTCGAAACCGGAGCAGGTAACGTCAGCCACATTGCGGCAGAAAAAAAAGTTTGGAAACCGCTGCCCTAGGCCACGTTAAACGAATGTTCAACTAAACAATGAAATATCAGGAGTAAGCTTTGCCTTACTTACTTAAACAGGTATTCTCGGTTGATGACCAACTGTTTGCAATATTTGCTCCCTCCCCAGAAACGACGGACATAAGAACATTCTTATGTCCATTGTCTCTGGGGAGGGAGCAAAGAAGCGGAAAGTAAGTCAAAATTTCCCCACAAGACAGTTTTTTTTTTCTCCAGTGGAAATGCTGTGTTACATCTAAAACTAAATTTAAAAAAGATACACAAAATAGAAAAGTAAAATGCATCCATAAAGTCATTGTTGGTGATAAATTGTGTCACATTCATTATCTTAGGAATGAGTACTTGTTGAATTGTTGAATCTGTCTCTAACATAGTCATTGCATTGAGTCACTTTTGTAGGTGAAATTAGGTGCTTAACAACCTGTTAAAAATACAGCAGAATGCAGGAAATGGATCTAATTCATTAAAATTTTTTTGGGGGAGGAAACCCAGACCCCCCACCAGTACCACCCCCCCTCACACACACATTCTGAATGCCTCTGACGCCCCGGTGTGAAGGTTCCTTAAACTTCTAAAAGGTGTCTAGCACTTCCTAAAGAGGTGATTCAAAGAACTGTCCATCGAAAGGTTCTTTTAGGGAACAGAAAATTCTTCTTTGGCACCGTCAAGAGTTTAGCGCTGCCTGTGCATCACGCCATGCAAACAGATGTTGGCATAACCTTTGACGGTGACTAAGATTTATAACATTTATCAGAAGTTACCCTTTTTGATCATAAGTAACCCAATCGATTAGCCCGGTCTCTCTCTTTCTCACTCTGGCACACGCCCTTACTCTCCAATGCTTCACTATTGTAATGAGAATCAATTTGTAAATTGCACCTTGACATTTCCCAGGCTGTTCCCTTGTGCAGTGATCTTGGCCTTAACCCTCAGTGCCTCTGTTTTCTTCTCCTCCTCCTCCTGCGCCGAACTGCTCGCTAAAGATCACTAATGCGTGCAGTGCTGCTGCTATCGGGTCAATTTATCTCAAGCGTTCGACAAAGGAGCCATTCTTCTCAGGTTGTGACATTCAAATTCCAAATGTCACCTTTCTTTCTTCTTCGTCTTCTCTGATCTGGGTGAAAAAAACGGGAGAGAAAATGGTTTTCATGGTTTTTAAGGTTCCTTGTCAACCTCCACCCCCGACCCCCCCCCCCCAAACACACTCTCCCCGGCTTCCGTGATTATTTGCTTATCACCCAGACTCCAGATTCAAAGGAGTTTGTTTTGTTGGTATTGTTAAATGTCAGTTTAGTGAGGCTGTTTTAAATTGAGGTTTCCTCAGAGAGGCGTGTGAAAAATGAAACGTAATGGCTTGAACACTATAATGCTGCAGCGAGTGTGGCGCAATTTCAAAGCCGGATAATAGATCTAATGGATTCAGTGTGAAATACCAGGAAATTACACAACCATGCAATTTTTTGTAATTATTTTCCCCTCTTTCAACCAGTGTTTGAAAGTCAACAATAATTAGCAATGAATTATGCGGAGAGTGCCATCAGCTGTGTACAGTGAAACCAGGTTCAAGTTTAAAATAACAGTCTTTCTTCTTAATAGACTATGGCAAGGGTTCTGAAATGGCAAATGTAAACTCACCTTTTATCAGTGAGTAAACTGTGCGGCAGTCTCATATTGCATCACTTTCGCATGATATTAAAGCATACACTTATGCATAAACACTTGTTATACTAGTTGAGAATTACAAAAGATGATAAAGTAACCATTAATGCTTGCAATAACAAAAGCATGGTGTTATTAAAAGCATGTCTATTACAGCTAGACACTCAGTTTCTGAATTTAAATTGAAGTACCAGCTCTGTTAGCCTTAGATGGCCGATCTGTTGTACGGTGATTAAGTTCATACACAGGCTTTCTCTTGTTAGTTATCTCCATAAAGTCTCTTCCTTTCCCCTTTTGGGTCTTGTTTCCTCTCGAGGTTTCTTCCTGCAACTTAGGGAGTTTTTCCTTGCCTCTGTTGCCTTTGGCTTGTTCACTAGGGACTAAAACCTGGACTCTGTAAAGCTGCTTTGTGACAACTTTGGTTGTGAAAAGCTCTATATAAATAAAACTGATTTGAATTGAATTGAGGTTCTGTTGTAACAAGCAAAACGGTCAAAAGGACACACTTGTATACTAATCCTATCATCCTTGTGGGATTACAGTAGTGTGCTAGCATTAAGATAATGACACTACCCATTAACAGTTTTTGGTTAGTTGAAGCTTGTAACAGATATATTAACTCCTTCAGCTCAGATCTACCGCTGTTTACTCTCTATTGCTCCGATCAACCGGAAATCAAAAACAGGATCGGTCGATTCCTCTGTCACTCTGTCACTTTTCAATTATATGAGTGGTTAATCTGACATGTTGGGCTTTCAATCCAACTGGAGGCCTAAACAATGAGCGATCTTAACTACATCCACTTTTATGAAGAGTAAGTTATAACTGGAGTATTTAACCCTATTGTTTCCAATGAAATCTTATTAAGGAAATAACAGTAGAACTGAAACACAAACATGAGTCTATTAAGTGAAAAGACATGTATTTTTTTAGTTCCCACGAATCTTTAGGCCGTGTATGAAGGATTCTCTTCCATAATTTGCTATTATTCCTCACTAATAGCACATTGAAACCAGTGCAGATTTTAAGTGCTCGTATGTCAAAAAGAGACTTTATTAATCATTTGAAGTTATCAAATCATACACTTGTGTGAAATTTGGCAGAAACACCTTTCTCAGAGTTTTGTCTTCGATGATAAACACAATATAGTCAAAACTCAATACTCAGCTGTGTTGATTCAGAACGTGAATCAAATGTAAATATCATTTCTTATGTGCACCAATTAGACACAACATGACAGGTGTAGTGAAGAATATTGATTATATCATCACAGTGCCACCGTATATAAGGCAGCAAGAGAGGAGTCAAGCATAAGGATCCGAGTGACCCTGACGATGGACAAATTCTGTCTAAACAACTGGGTCAAAAACATCTCTAAAATATCTTTTGGGCGTGTGCGGTGGTTAGTACCTACTAAAAGTGGTCCAAGGAAGGACAACTGATGAACCAGCGCCAGGTTCGTGGGCATCCAGGGCTCACTGATGCGTGTAGGGAGAAAAGGCAAGCCTGTCTGGTCCAATGCCCCAGAAGAGCTTCTGTAGCACAAATTGTTGAATACACAAAAAAGTTAATACTGCCTTTGCTAGAAAGGTGTCAGACCTCACAGTGCATCACAGCTTGCTGCGTATGAGGCCGAATAGCTTGCAGACCAGTCAGAGTGCCCATGCTGACCCCTGTCTGCTAACCACTGGAAGCATCTGCAGGGGGCACATGAGCTTTGTTATATTGTTCTTTAATTATATTTTCGGTTTATATAGTAAAACCAGTCTTAGCAATAGCAGCGTATTTAGACTTGGAAGGGTAAACACATATTTCCTTCTGAACAAACTGTAGTCCCTTGAGAGTTTTGTTTTACTTAAAACCTCTGATTGCTTGAAGACTCGCTTCTCGGGATCTACTCTCCTGCGGTGTTTCCTTACAAAACTAATCTAACACACCTGGCTCTGAAATTCAGTTTCTGAAGTCTTTGATTAGCAGCAGCAGGTAAGTTTGATAGGACTTGGAACCAAACCAGACAGGGTCATTGTGCTCCATGAACTGGGTCAGGCACTCTTGGAATCAAGCCCGGTTTACTCATTGTGTCATGTGATCTCATACCTTCACTGATCGAGGATCAATACCGTAGTCAATGGAGCCATGGAACAACGGAGGAAAAAAGTAAGATCTAACAAGCTGGCCAGTCTATTTATACCCCTAGAATGCATTTCTCGTCAGCACCACAGGAAATAAAGAACACCAGGTTTTTTTATCAACAGGAGGTCAGCTGTATCCAGATATACCACAGAGACGCAATTTCAGCTAACATAGATCATCTGGCTTTTATAGTGTATACACACACACACACACACACACACACACACACACACACACGACTTATGACTAGAAGAATGCCATCGCCACTATGTTAAACTGCATGTGTGAATAGTATTGTATATTAACGTTTGGTATATTTATGCTCATATGCGCAAAATTCCATGTAATAGTACCGGAGAAAGTGATCAACTCAAAGTGGCATAATATTGGTCACTTCAAAAAAGAATCACTTCATAAAAAAGTTCTTCACAAAAAAACACCCCCCACAATTTTAGAATTGCAGCTGGAATCATCTCCATGTTCTGTATTTGTGTAACATGAATACTTTTGAATGCATAATTTATGCTTTGTAAAGTTTTTGTGCATTAGATGGCATGCACACTTTCTGACGCGTGGCGTAAACCTGTACAGTTTCTCCTGAGCAGTGTATAGCCACCTGTAAAACTAAATATAAAACAGGTTATAACATATAGGCGAAATGGTTGTAATGTCAGTTAACCCAAACAATGGAACAATGTAGTTTACCACAGGGTAAATGTTTAACGAAGCCCGTGAATAAAAACACATTTATTTTCTTGTTATTTGTTTTTTTTAGTGATAAATTCACAGCTGAACATCTAAGCATGGCTCATAAAATAGCCTTAACTTAGTTTGATCTGAGCGTCATCACGTTTAGGTCAGATCTACGTGGATCAGAGCTTGAGCTCTAAATGGCAGGTTGCACCAAAATCCTGTCTTCGCTTCACACTGTATCAAACGTCAGGTTAAACTATATTCCTGGACCTCTCAGCAGGTTACAGGGCTTCAAAAGAAGTCTCTGTGATACTGAGATGGCAGGAGGATTCTCAGACTTTTTGTACATCTGCTTCTTTTTCTTTTTTTTTTCATGTGTTTCCCCCCCTACACGGCTCAATTTGGCCTACTTTAGGGACTGTGGATTTCCACCGACAGACACAGACGGCGACTGCCACTTCTGATGACTCTTGCTGGATTTCTTACTCTCCAGAATGGCGTAGGGGCGGCAACAAACATTCAGCACTTGGTTTAGTCCGAAACGAAGCTTGTGAATCTTGTTGACATCAGTTATACAGAGACAGCTTATGCTAGACAGTGCTCTCAATCCTTTCTGACAAGGCCATCTATAACATTCATTTATAGCCTCTTGACATTTTAGCCAAGACTTTTTAGCCCAGACTGAAACTGTGTGTAAACCAGTCACGGTAAAAAGGCTTGGGACTAAGATATTGAACATATTGAACTTTTGTCTGAGGCTAGACTAGGGCTAGTCATTCATGTGGCTTGTGTGTAGATTAGATCCTGGACATCTTCACCACATGCATTGATATTCATTCATTCATTCATTTTCTGTAACTGCTTGATCCTCACAAGGGTCACGGCTACCCAAAGACTATCCCGGGACCAACGGGTGCGAGGCAGGGACTCACCCTGGGCAGGACATGCGTTGATATTTAGTAGAAAACTACAGCTCACTGCATGAAACCGTTTTTAGCTTAACGGTTTAGTCAAACAGAAATCTGAGGACACAATAGAAGCAAGTTTTATTGTATCACCCTCTCGGATAACTTTTAACAAGATCTCAGACTTTAATTAAGTTGTTAGGCCTATAGCTTGTTCACAGTTATTGCACATTTGAAAGCTTTATAAAGACTCTTCCAACTTTGTCCCAACAATCAGCAGCTCCTCTCAGCAGCTGTCTGGCACTCTGAAAATTAACACACTACAGCGCGTAATATAGCAGCTGCAAATTTGAGAGAATATGCAATAGTCAGCAGGGTCCAAGCAGGACGTGCAAACTGGCCTAAGTAGGTGTGGATAAAATTTCACAAAATTTGGTGTGCATCCAAAGAATGTGGTAGTGATGCAGAGTGTGACTTTCATGAAGTTTGAACCTTTCATATAACCAGATTGGCACAGGCATGTATGTATGGCGCAGCTGGTGGCCTAGTGGTTAGGGAGCTGCCCCTGCGATCAGAAGGTTGTGGGTTTGAATCCCAGGACTGCTAGTGTCATCACTGAGGTTCCCTTGAGCAAGGTACCATCCCCACACACTGCTCCCCGGGCGCCCCTCATTGGTGGCAGCCTCCCTGCTTCACTTGGTGAATGGGTTAAATGCAGAGAAAGAATTTCACATTGTTCATACTGTGTGCTGTGCTGTGTTTACACGTGACTATAAGGGGCCCCTTTACTTTTATTGGCTGCTGAATTTTGATTGGCTGCTGTTGGCCATTTTGTCGTGTGAGATAAATCGAACTGTTGGAGATGTAATGCAAATGTAGTGTAAACACACCAAATTTCCAAAATTTAAACAGTTGATACGTGTCAGTTGCAGTCAAAACACTGATACGTGTCAGTTGCAGAGCTCCTTCTGGATAAAATTTCGTTTTGTGAATTATGTCACAAGATGCGGTGGTGTGGTGGTAGCTCAGTGGGTAGGAGACTCGCCTCTGGATCAAGAGGTCATGGGTTTGAATCCAACCCTCAGCATACCACCACTGGGTTCCTGAGCAAGACCCTTAATCCCCTGGATAAAAAGTAGCTTTGGACAAAAAGCGTCTGGTAAATGTAAATATGGGCAAGTGACAAATATTGGATTGCCGTGCACTTCCTAGAGGCTGTCTTGAAATACAAATTTTGTAACTGGTGAAACGTTTGCCAAACTATTGCCCAAAAAGTGCTTATGCCTACTCCACTTCATGAGGAGGTAGCGCAAATGGACAGTCCCACCTAGGACACAAATAATTCTAGGACACGCCTACCTAGGACACTCTTATTCTTATGCCGAGTTTCGCACGGCGAAGTGTGAGCGTTTCATATTGACCAAAAATCATTGACCCAAAAATCTGAAAACAAAGAAAGCAAAACTTACATGACCACACTTTGCTGCAACAGCAGTCATAATAACAGATGCCCACAAAGCAGGAGATAACTATATAAACATCACGGCAAAACGTCAGGAAGAAATGGCAGTAAACAGCAATGGTGGAGGTCAAATTGAGGTCTGAAATACTGAAGACTGCAAAAGATCCTCAGGAAGATTTAGCAGACACTGGAGAGGCGGTCGACTGTTCTGCTGTGCAGAGACACCTGGACAAATATGGCATTCATCAAAAAAGAAAATAAAAAAAACCCTTTCTCGTGTCCTCACCACAAAATGGAGCAACAAAAGCCTGATACATTTTGGATACAGGTCCTGTGAACTGTTAAAATGGTTAAATTGAAGAAAATTGAACATTTGGGCCACATAAGCAAAGGTATTTTGGAGAAAAAAGGGTGTGGAAGTTCATGAAAGAATAACAAGGGGGGCTGGATCAATCATGCTTTGGGCTTCTGTTGCAGCCGGTGACATGGGAAACATTAGTAGAGGGAAGAATGGATTCAATAAATACCAGAAAATTCTTGAAGCAAATATCACAGCTGTCTGTAAAAAGAGAATAATGATCCTAAACACACCTCAAAATCCACAATGGACTGTATAAAGAGTTGCAAGCTGAAAGTTTTGATATGGCCTTCATTGTCAAAAGACCTAAACATCATCAAAAACCTCAGGATAGACCTCAAAAGAGCAGTGCATGCAAGACGGGCAAATATCCCCCAAATAAGACTTAAAAGACTTATTAGCTACAGGAACCATTTACCAGCAGTACCAAAGGAGATGTTACTAAGTGCTGACCTTGCAGGATTCCCAAACCTTTGCATGGTGCCCCTTTACTTTATCACCATAAAATTGCACAAAACCAAAAAATATATATATATACACTGATTTTATTTAAAATGAAAAAAAAAAAGTTTCATCTTTAAAGACTTATTAGTCTTTTGGAGATCAGTTCATCTTCTACTCCCTTATGTGGATCAAGTTGCTGAAACCTTTGCATGCCACCAGATCTGCACTATATCAGGCTAAAATGCTTCTCAGACCAACTCAGAGTTCTGGAAATCTATTCGAACTGCAAGTGTCCACAGACCTAACGTCTTGATATGAGCAAAGACGCCGTAGAATAAAACACATGAATTACTGAATCAGTTAATTAAGTATTACCAAACCGCCCTGCAGGGAATATCAACAGTAAAAAAAAAAAAAGTACTGTAAATAAATAAATAAATGCTTAGAGAGTTTAGAATCAGTCAACAATCTGATGTCTTGTTGGATTAGCAAGCTTCAGTCTTTGTTCTACTACTCTGCACAGTTTTGGTTTCCAATAACAAATCTCTACCTTCATTCGCCAGACTCTGAAACTCTTGCACAAACTAGAAAATAACGCGATGTGAGCAAACAAAAGGAATCTATTACTTCCGTGCGCTTATTGTAGCTGGAAATGCTCCATGGAGAGTTGTGTTTGGGCCAAAGCTGAGGCATAATCTGGTTCTGAAAGACTACCTCATACATATCCCTTAATGAAGTAAGTCAAAATCTATCACCCTATCTAAGTGTACTTGCAGACATGTTTAATCTCCCTTTCACCGTGGGGCGGGAGGGAAAAAAAAAACATTCAGTGCGGAAATTTAGGGATAATTATGACCTCAGACAGAGACATGGGGTCTAGACTGGGTTTAATAAGATTTGGGCTGTGCAGCCAAAGTGCCCTGTGCTCTAATTCACCTCGCGCTGTTTGGGTGCGTCGTGCCGCGCGGATCCATCACTTCCAGTCACAGCAATCCGGCATTGGCAGGCAGATTTGATTAGGCCGTACAGTAGTGCTCAAGCTGTCTGCAGATGTTTGGAGAGCTTAGCCAGGCCCTTTACAGACACTCAGCTTGGCTATTAGTGTGGCTGTCTCGCCCATTTAACACACAGGCTCATGTATTACCGATACGCGTACTGTTTGCATAACACCATGCCACGCAACATAACATCGTAATGCACAAGAGAACGTTATGACATTTAATACACTGCTAGCACTGTGATGTAGCCAGAAAGACACCCCAGGATTCTGACTTTTGATGTTTTTTTTTGTGGAGTTGAATGGCAAAGTATGTTTTTTTATAGTTTATTTATGTTTTTGAAAGGACAAGGACAAACGAAAAAAAACAGAATGATTGCATTGAGCAAGGTAGCCGACCACAAAAAGAAATGACAAACAGCTCTTATTTAATGAGGAAAAGTATAAAAACACTGCTGTAATCGACACTCTCCTCTCGCAGTGAGACCAGTTGGATGGTAAAACACCACTAGAAGTTGGTCAAAGGTAATTATTGCCATTTTTGTTTAAGAGTGAAGGAGAGATTTGTTTTCTTTGAATCATTCAAGTTCTGCAGACGCCGCATCATTTCTCTTATTTTGATGTTTTGTCATTTCCTTTAAAGTTCAGCTTTAAAGAACAAACATTTTATTTGGAAATGAGGAGAAATATTGTCAGCAGTTCTTAGGCAAACTAAGGCAAAGCTGTTCAGTTCAGGACTTGCACCTATAAAAGGTCAAACCTGAGAAACTGAACGTTGTCGCAGTGGTCTCTTATTGAACGGACATAGCACAGGATTATTCATAGTATTATTCATGACAGTGTAGTGCTGCACACTGATGTATAGAGAACTGGCATGGCTGGCAGGAGTGGAGCCACTTCAGTTAGTTACAGAGCTAAGACAGCTCCTAGCAAGCTGCCTAACTTGCCATCATAACCAGTAATAACACAAAAGGGAACAGAATTAAAGCAGATAATTACAGTCTCACTACAGCGTAATGATCTGTAGCAATTAGTGGATGTAACTGGTGTAGTTGGTGGCAGGGGGGTGACATGCAGTTAGTACGCTGGCTGACTCGCCTACCACCAACAGCAAAACCACAACGAGAATAATTCAGTCTCCCGACTGCGTACCACTGCAACAAATTTGTTACGCAAAACGCAGACGAGTGTAATAAATGGACCTCAGGGAAAGAAAGAAAGTACAAAACAGAGACATACAGTATAGGCCCTTTAAAAGTGAGAAGGATGTCCCTCTCTTTTCCAATGCCCATAAAGAGGTGGAGCGCAGGCAGTTTAGTGAATTAATGTCTAGTTTTAGATGGAGTATGGTTCTGTGTTTTAAAATAAAACAGCGTTAACAGCGTGGGGAAAGTGAGCGACACTCTTTCAGAAAAAGGTTCATGCATTGAGGACTGCATTAGACTTTATTGACAGACGCTGTAATTAAGCGCAGGCATGGAGGAGCGGGAAACTGCACATTCATCATATCGAATTAGCCTACGTGGGCTCACTGAGGGCGACCTAATGACTCCGTTCTCGTTCCCCGCTGTCACCGCGAGCCAGGTTTTCTAAAAGCAACAGCCACGGTCCAGTGGTAAGGGGGCTAGCTCTGTCGCGGAGTGTTTTGGATGCTATTACTGGTGTCACTGGTGTCGTCCTCCCCCAGAATATTCTCAGAGAAGTGATTTGCCATATGCTGATTTGTGGCAGTTTTTTTTTTTAAGTGTGTGGCGAGTTAAAGCGCTAAAGTGCTATAATGCTAATGCACAATGCTAAGTCTTCATGTGGGAAATATCACTGGCTCAGCCATGCATAGTCGTGTAGCTGTGGTTCTGGTAAGCTGGACAACTGACCTTTATCTCTCTTCCCCTTCTTTTTCTGTAGTGGTTCTCCTGGACACCACAGCTGTACTGGGTGAGCTGGGCTGGATGACCTATCCAGTAAATGGGGTAAGTAAGCAAGGCCAAGCCAAATTTCCCAGAATGTGAGAACAATAAAGTGAATTCTGAATCTTCAATGACACCAGAGCTTCACGATACGGACAAAAGAATTGGGACACAATGGTATTGACCATTACTCCAAAAGGGACTTTAAATACAGAGACTTTAACATGGAGTTGCTCCCCCTATTGCAGCTATAACAGCTTCTACTCTTCTGTGTGGAGTTTCTTTGGGAATTTGTACCCATTCATTCTGTAGAGCATTTATGGGGTCAGACACTGATGTTGGGTGAGAAGGTCTGGATCACAATCTCCGTTCCAGTTCATCCCAAAGGTGCTGGATGGGGTTGAGGTCGGGACTCTGTGTGGACCAGTCAAGTTGTTCCACACTTGAACTCATCCAACCATGTTTTTATGGAGCTCGCTTTCTGCACTGGGACACAGTCATGCTGGCAATGCAAAGAAATTAGGTAAACATTGTAGCCCGCGTTTCACATCGAGGATGAACTGAACGTAAAATACAGCGTGACACATTTTGGGAGGGTTAAGTCTAGGTGTGATTTTAAAGAACAGGGCAGACAGTAATTCTCCACTGAATGCCACTTTTAGCCCTGCTTCTGAAACTGGCATGTTGACAAAATTCCCCAATTTAGCACTTCTGATACTTTGCCATTCTTTAAAGTGGAATTGAGCAGCTCCATTCTTCACTGCTCCACTGCCTTCTCTCTTCTGCATTAGTGCGTCGGCTATTTTCTCTGCCATTTTGAAAATTTGTTTCATTGTGAGCTATCAAAGTGCCTCTTGTGCAGCAGGCCGCCCAACTCTCACTACTACCTGGGTTCTGGATGGCTTATTTGTCAGCAAGAAAACTAGACTGTACGGGCACAGCTGATCCAGAAACACAAGCCAACTCTGACCTTGTGAAATACACCAACGTGTAAATGAAAATGAAGAAGTTCCTGGCCAGTGACTCATTAGGTCCAATTCGAATCACGGGGCTGTTTGCCCCAAAGGCTAATGCGCCGAAAAAAAGAAACCTAATTTCTTTACATTTTATATTCCCCTTCATGATTAATCAGAAAATTAATTCACTTAAAGCTCCTCTGTATAAATTTATAGCCATTCATGCTCATTGTCAAACATTATATTTCTGCTTGATCCATGCAGCATTAATCCCTGCAACGGTGAAGCGTGTTATAATGAAATTTAATCAGACTGAGTTAACACTGACACACCATGATGATTCAAGATGTGTGCAGAGAGCTTTTTAAGGGGTAATTAAAACCACAGTCCTCAGACCAGCATCGCATACACTTTTCTCTCCCTTTTTCGAGTGCCTGCCTCCACACTGAAAGGAAATGTTTCAATGGTGGTCCGATACAATGAAATAATTTAGGGCCGAGCTCTCAGCATTGTAAAAGAAATTCGCCAAGGTATGGTCTTATGAGCACCAGTGTCTGAAGTGACGTCCAGCTATAGAACCGTTGAGGCCTTTGACCAAAACTCAATTTCAATAGCAAGACTTTCTCATAGATTTTGTGTTTCAGTGCATTGTCTCAGATTTAGGGTTATTAACTGGTAATAGGCCTAATCTGTGGTTCCCCGTGTTCATTTGTTTTTCGCTTTTCCATGAAAGAAACAGTCACATTTTTATCAATAACTTGATAACAGATAAAGTACTTTAAGTTTCTTAAGTTGCATTCACCACAAATTCGGTGTTGCGATATTCTCACTCATCTTAATATTCTTTACGAACAACAATATAGCCCAAAAACAATCTGCTCATATCTGACCTGACCCACACCCAAACCCCAATCAAGCTCAACAAAATTCTGCCCAATGTGCGCTTGTGGAGTTCTTGGTAAATGCTGTGGATTTTTTGATGTATGATTTTGATATATGCACAGAAACTGTAAGATATGATCACGGTCAACTGTGTTTGTAGTTTAGTCAGTTTGTTCACTCAGAGGCAGTTTTGGCAACACCCCTGGGTCACTATATGGACAAAAGTATTGGGACACCTGACCATTACACCCAGGACTTAAATGACATTGCTATCAAGTACAGAGACTTTAATATGGAGTCGGTCCCCCCTTTGCAGCTGTAACAGCTTCCACTCTTCTTGGAAGGCTTTCCTCAAGATTTTGGAGTTTCTGTGTGAATTCGTGCCCATTCATTCTGTAGAGCATTTATGAGGTCAGACACTGTTGTTGGGCAAGAAGGTCTGGCTCGCAATCTCCATTCCAGTTCATCCCAAAGGTGTTGGATGGGGCTGAAGTCAGGACTCTGTGTGGACCAGTCAAGTTCTTCCACACTGAACTCCTCCAGCCATGTCTTAAACCCTGATGTACAGGTGTGTCCCAATACTTTTGTCCATATAGTGTATTTCCAATTTCTGTACAAAGCCAGATTCCTAACAGGGAAGGAACCTACAACCAGAAACTAAAACTCACACTAACATTTCAAAAAACATTTGAAATTACTCAGTCTGACAGACTGAAATCAGTATAGAATTCACATAACAAATAGTCCAAAATAATATTAAAATTTAAACAATGCACAAAAGTGTATTTTTTCAAGTTTTTGGGTGCTACATCTACCTGTTCCTCTACAATATTTTGTCCCCTCACTTACGCCTTTACCAACAAGGTGATTTGCTCTTTTTATTGAAGGGCAGGACTTGCCCTGTAATGCAGCAACTATGTTGAGATTTATGAGCTATCCCATTCATATTTCAACCAGTGAAAGTCTCCTGCTCCCATTATAATGTCTCTGGGTCTAAGCTTTTGGGAGTCATTTATTTGTGCTGAATCTTACTTTATAAGCTTGCATCTGACCAAAACACTTTTTTTCCCCCCAGAAAAAGCCATTTGCAATATGTTTAATAATAAGAGTATATAGGAGTCTCTATAAAGCCCATCTTGTCCAGCACTTTGAACCAGTTGAGTTATTGTTTATATCTGACCTCCACGCTCTCAGAAGTCTTTGGATATCTTGTGCCCTGTCACTCTGTCAGGTAGCCTTTGTTAGCATGTTTACATTGGTCGCATATGTTCAAATACAAGTTCAAGTTCATTATCAAACACAAAAGTTCATTCAGTGTGCTTTACGGAAATACAATACAAAATACAGCAAAATAGAATAAAATGATGAATCAAATAAAAGAGTACATAGAAAACCAATGAAAGGAGATTGAAAATGCAAGTGCCGATATTTCAAAGAAGGCTGCGGAGAATAGTGCAGTTTTGAGCAGCTTTTTAAAGCGACAGTTGGTGCAGGTCTGATACTGATATCAGAGCTGTATTTCGGACCCAGACCATTGAGTTAGACTGTTGGATTGCTGTAACTTGCGTTTCTCAATATCAAGTCCAAGTACGTGTTACAGGCCTGTTGTGCTTTTTATACCGTAACAATGAACTAATAATTAAATACATTAGCTTATTAGCTCATCAGCTGGTCTTCGTTTAACCCTGCCTTCTGACTTTATGTAAGTATCTGACAGGAAGAATTTAAGATATTTCTCTAGTCAAGATTAAAATGAAAGCACGTTCATCAGTAGCATTACTTATAGAGAATAGTGACCTATTTTTGTCCTGTTAGTCAGTCTGTAATT
>JBBIGA010000083.1:22579899-22591713 GCA_037576975.1 Alestes dentex | reverse complement strand
GGCTTGTGAAAGGAATAGTGCTCTTTTAAATGTTTTGGGTCTAGTTTCTTAGACTAACTAAGAGTGTTGTTGGGATACTGTGTGTCTGTAAACAGTTACTGTCTATGCAGTAAGTTACACCATTCCTAAGGCACCTAACATCAGAATGTAAAACTGGTCAATACATACATTCATGCTTAATAATTTTATGAATACCTTTTTCCAACAAACTGGCCCATGCACTTTTTCTATTGATATAACATCAAGGTTTCTTTGCTTATTCCCAGGCTTGTTAACTGCTTCATTATTACAGGGGCCTCTTAACCCCTGGGCTTCATGAGTGAGCAGTTAATGCACTGAGTTGACCATCCCTAGCTTAAATGTTGGCAGTCCTGCACTGGCACATTTTTAAGCCGCGCCTCTCCTCGCACATACATGTGATTCTGCCACTTTAACGGATCTGTGGAAATCCATGGAAAAATAGCTAAAAACGAATTCGTACTTTTTGATACAAGTGCCGAAACATCCGTGTAGAATGGGTAACCAGAAAGAAAAACAGTGAGATTTTCGGTTTATTATTCAGTGAATGCTGAAGTATCAAGCTAACGATAATTGCTACATCTCGCTAGCTTATTGTTGTAGCTAGTTCATTTTAGCTAGCAAGCTGTTGGCAGCTGGTGGCCTAGTGGTTAGGGAGTTCCCCCTGTGATCAGAAGGTCATGGGTTCAGATCCCAGGACTGCTAGTCGCACCACTGAGGCGCCCTTGTGCAAGGTACCATCCAGACATGCTGCTCCCAGGCAGTGGCTGCTGCTTCACTTGGTGAATGGGTGAAATACAGAGAAAGAATTTCATGTTGTTCACCCTGTGTGCTGTGAAGTGGTGGGTGTTTAAGTTAGTTAAATGCACCAAGAGGATGTGTTAGATTGCAAATGACTGTTTGAATTACACTGATATCAGTCAAATAGCTCAACCTTGGTGAATAAGTAACAACATAGTGCCTAACTGAGGCCTACTGAAGGTCATTTTAACTTCATTTCACTAAACCCACAAACATTATGCACTTTAAAAAAAATCTCTTAAAACTGGTAAGGAAATACGTCTTTGTGAGGAAAGCTTTCCACCGAAATGATTCAACACAATGTGCGTTGGCTGTTTACAACCAGAAACAGTCCTTTGTGATGCAATGGACACACCACTGAATGGAAGGCTTTCATTGCACTTTACAGAGGGCGGCAAATCGCTCTAGCAATTAAATATATGAGTTGAATTAATTGTGCAGCCTCAATACACAGCCCAGCGGAAGCCCTATCAATAAGAAGCAAAAAGCCCCAGTTATATTGTAATGAATCTTCTTCCCATTGTAAATAGCCCTCGACTTGTCGGAGCTCCCTGCATTTATGCACTTGCAGAACTGTTATAAAAGTGACTGATGCTTCGTACGCTTGGCTCGATTGATTTTGTAATCTGCTGGTTTCTTTTAGGCTCGGTTGGGAACACTTTCCAAAGACATGTTTCTGAAAGCGCATCTCAGACAGAAATGTTAAACTGCCGAATGTCCCTCATTCCTCTCCTTCACGGCAAGGCACTATAGAAATGACATGCCAGCAATTGTCTGGATGCAGTATTTGTTTTCACAAGCCGCGTGGGTAGATGGTTGTTCATGTAATGCTAAGACCGCATTTAAGACACTCGAGGGTTAGCGGAGATGTAAGCTGTAGACAGAAAAGCGCTGCAGATTTGGTGAATGAATGCGCCAAAGCTGGCTCCTAATTGAGCTGAAAACCAATTTTCTTCCCTCTTAAGCCACATTTTGTTTCAGCGGTTTTCTCACTTTGCTGAGGGGAAGAACCACACAGCATTGAATTACTAACACGTCGCTCACGAAAAGCCCTATGAAGCTGCTAACTCATCACACACAGGGGCAGATCTGGGGCTTCAAACAGAGTTAGGCCTGGCAGCCCCAATTAAAGAGGCATGCAAAAAAAATCTTTATCATGCTATAATATATTTATCTTTGGTAGTCAACATTTCTAGTCAAAGTGCTTCATTGTTGAAGGAATGTTAACATGGTTAACACTTTGTGTTGAGTTGTTTTGACTATTAAGGGCAATCAGTAGCAACTTCAGCGACAGGTAAAGCTTCGCTCGATGACCTAGCTGCGTCCAGCACCTCCCTCTCATCAGACTTTTCTTGAATACTGAATAGAATACAGTTGTTTCAGGGTTGCTTCCAACAGTGCTGATTAGGCAGAAAGGTACTAGGCTATTACAAATCTATCTCTATGTATGCATTTGCATGACTGGCAAATATACTACATATATATATATATATATATATATATATATATATATTTGTTATGAATACTCTTTGTTCACTCTTAAACCAAGCAGTTCCAGGGAAAATCTTTAACTGGTATGAAACAGAGGTGCCAAACTTGAGCCAAAGTGTTGAGACAAACAATACCCAGAGGGTCCTCGAGTTACGACACAATGATGTAACCTGAATTAGTCACTTACCGATCCGAACAAAACTGTAAAATCATAAAAACACGACTAAGCCACAGACAAAGGAAAGGGAAAAGTCCCTCACTCACACACCGCATTACTGCGTATTCTTCTGCCGCGCGCAACTCAACTAGTTCACCCAAGTAGTCCATAAGTACGAGGCTAGCGGTGTAAACCGAGTAGGAGTGGGAGTGAGCGTTGTAAACTTGAAGCATCGTATGTTGTAACTCGAGGACCCCCTGTACAAATAACAAAGGTAGGTAGGAGTCAGGTAGGTAGGAGACTTATGTACCATTCAGTAGATATACCACTCAGTGCTTTGTTACTTCAATTATTTTGAGAATAAGAACTTCATTGGTTATATATGGAAAAGAAAAACACATATATTCTTTCACTGGGTGTGTGTTAGGCTTGGCACTTTGATAATATGGGGTTAGAACTGGCACTGAGAGTTTTATTTTAAGGTTGTCATGCATTCCAAATGGATACAAATAAGTTCCGCACCAGTCTTTTTTATGCATGCGACACCATATCTTTTGACATATATAACACCCACCTGCAGCTTATGTCATGCCTACTACTGCTTCAAATCCAAATACAGATAATGATCCAGATATTTCGAGCGCTGAACAGATACAGAAACAGATAGTGATAGTGACGTGCTGCTGCATTACACTTTATCACGCACAGATACGCTCAGAGACTCCTCAGTCACAGTATTTGTACCACCTTTAGGTCTTTTATCACCATGCATGAAAACTTGGATGTGTTTTCCGTGGGGGCAGAGCAATATTGCTTCTGAAACTTCCCAAACTAAAGCTGAGCATGAGAACACACTCCGAGCTCAATGCATCACCATCAGCTCATGCAACACAGCAAGTGACAAATCGCTGTTGCTTCTCATTTGCATGCCCAATCGTCCTTGACTCTTGTTGTATACGTTTTTTTTTTGTTTTTTGTTTTTTTCCCCCTTCCACCTTATCCTAAAAAGCCAGGGAAGCTTTTTTAATGCATCATGCTGAACAGTGAATGATTCATTGGTTTGCTCTTGCGAACTATACATATCAGATCGCATACGGTGATAGATATCCACAATGCAACAACGTTTGCGGAACCTATTGTGTTTTACTCAAATGCCGAAACGATCGTTCTCCATCCATCTTCTCCGATGGCCGGACCTGAAAGTAACGACTGCGCATGCCGGGCATGAGAAAAACCTCACCTACAGATGTAACAGAATGTCGCGGCTTCTCTCATTCTTTTTCCTGAACAATAAGCTGCTTTCGGCCAGTGGTCTTTCTAAATGTGTCACTGGCACAAGACACAAGAGCTCAGAGATGTCATAGATGAAAGACCAGGGTTTGAAGTGGGTCACTCAACAGGGTACAAGTGCTGTAAGAGGAGACAATGACTGTGTCTGTTATCCCTCTCAGATCCTCAACCTGTCATACCTTTCTTTCTGGTCTTCGGCAGGGACAGATGGGGGAAAAATCACTCACAAATCATCCCTTTGTGAACTTCATTGTTTTTCGTACTTAACTGCTTCGTCTCCCTCACTTTTAGATACATTAAGGCATGCCATTTAGGAAATGATATGTGTACACTATAAGGTTTGGATATATAGAATGGATATATTGAGACATGTTGATATGGAATAAAAACTTACATGGAACATATGGAATGATCACTGAATATAAATAATGATTTGGGGTGTCACGCAGTTAAAATATTGAATCTAATTTATTACAAACTCTGGTTAATCAATCTAAACCAATTGCACACATTTTATCTGTGAAAGGTTTTTAAATTTCAGTGAATGTTGCCATATGAGTGAATGAATAATCAACATTACAGGCGCTGCACGCGGCGTCTCGCGTGTTTCACTCATACAAATCGCTGGGTGGATAAGTGGGGGGTAGAGGGGTGGGGGGTGTTGGGGGTGTACTGGTGTACTCCAATGATACAAAAATTCCTTAATGCATGAATTCCAGAGAACGACACTCCTATACTATTGTCCGTTTTTAATAGTAATCTTTTCACTCACTGGGCCGAGCAGCGTGTTTATTTTAGGGAGCGACTGTGGTTAGAAACGGACAGGGTTAAAGTCACGTGATGCAAATAATCAACTTTAATTTATACACGTAATTTTTTCAGTAATTAATTGATCAAAATTAGCACGTTAAAGCATGTTTAATCGCACCATGGTCCGGTGTTCTGTCGAAACATGCTACCCATCAAGATGTGCTACCGTGCCCTTCTGCGCATGTGCAGTTCCACAGTCTTGGCATTCAGTGCCATGAACATAAATCTGTGTTACCTTGGGACACTGGCAGCTGTATAAACTTCAAGGGAGCATTTTTCCACAGGGTAGCATGAATCGATAGTCTCTGCTGTCGATTTGCACTATGGTAGCATTTTTTGACAAGGCAGCATGAATCATCAGAACACCCGTGCTTGTATGTACGTTGTCTTAAACTGAACCTTATAGATGGACTTAGTTCTATCATTGTTCTTGCCGAAGCATTTTTTTTCCCCTCAGCATATTAGGTGATACTTACTGACCGTTACTGCACATGAAATTAAAGAGACGTTGAAAGTCTGTATTGCTGATTATTCATTCACTCATATGCCAAAATTAATTTAATTTTTTCAATACTTTTACAGCAAAAATGTGTGTGATTAATTTAGATTAAATCAATCAGAGAGCTTGTAATTCATTAGAATTTTTTTTTTTAATCACATGACACCCCTAATATGTATACATACACAGTCAAGTCAAGTTTCATCACATATATTCAGGTTTTAGTCCATAGAGTCAAACTCAAACTTACCTAAATGGCCTGCCATAATATATCATTTACAATATAAAGACCGCCGAAGGTGTGCTGTTGTATCTTCTGGCACCAAGGCAGCAGATCCTTTAAGTCCGGGTAAATTGAACTGCGGGACCTCCATGGATTAGGCTAGTTTGCTCAATACATCCCACAGACGCTCAATCAGATTGAGATCTGAGGAATTTGGAGGCCAAGTCAACACCTTGAGCCATTCCTGGACAATGTTTGCAGTGTGGCAGGCCATTGCAATTATTGGAATCCTATGCTTGGGCTGCAACAATGTTTAGGCAGGTGATGTGTAACAAAGTAACATCCACATGAAGGCCAGGACCCAAGGTTTCAGAGTAGAAATTGCCCAGAGCATTCACACTGCCTTGGTCAGCTTTTCATCTTCCCATAGTGCATCCTGGCACATTCTCTTCCACGGGCAAACAACGTAGATGCAAGCTGGCCGTTCACATGATGTGAAAGAAACAATGATCTATTAGACCGGGCCACATTCTTCCGTTGCTCTGTAATACAGTTCCTTCTCACATAAGGGGTGGTAGTCGCCTAGTGGATAAAACACTTGCCTGTGAACCCAATGATCACAAAGTTGCAGGTTCAACACAGCCCCCCCCCACACACCCACACACACACACTTTCTAACATTGTGTCCTTGAGCAAGACACTTAACCCTCAGTTGCTCCAGGGGGACTGTCCCTGTAACTAATGATTGTAGGTCACTCTGGATAAGGGCTTCTCCTAATCCCACTTTACTGTTACATTCTCATTGTAGAGACAGGGGTTAGCATTGGCACTCTGACTGGTCTGTGCCAACGTGGCCTCACACACAGCAAGGTGTGATGAACTGTGCGTTCTGACGCCTTTCCATCATAGCCAGCAATGACCAGCCTTCACTCCCTACATGCATCATTCAGCCTTTGGTGCCCATGATCCTGTCGCTGCCAGGTACTGACCACTGCATACACTGACTTACGTAAACCTATTTTTGTAGGTGGGTAAATATTCATTCAGCCATATTTAACACCTGACATATCGGAAAAATTTTTATTGCTTAAAATTGTAAATAAAGAACGGAACAAAATATAGATAAACCTAGGTCAGTTTTGCTTACCCCTACTGAGCATCAAAAACAATGCTTAATATTGTTTCACTGGTCCATTTACTCATATTTTTTGTGCCATACACTCATGCTTACATTTATATCTGTCAGACATTGCTGGGACTTTGTGTCCATGTTTTAGTACCAGAGTCTTCACGACTTGTTGGGACCAGACCTTGAGATCATGTCATTATCTGCAGCAGCTGACCCAGGTGTGTGGCCCAGCAGGCAAAGTGAGAGAAAACAGAAGCACAGCAAACATGTGAGGCTGCTCCAGGCTCCATGGTGTTCTGTTCATTGTACTGTATATATGTCCCCTACCTCAAAAACACACTGGGCTGCTGCTTACAAAACAACAAGAAGTGATCAACGGTCTGCTACCTGAAACACCTCATACACCTCATACAAACTGGCTAAAGTTAACAGGTGGTTCACTGCTTGTACATTGCAATATCAACACCAATCTGTGGTGCATCAGGACAAACGCCATCCCTGAATGTTCCCATTCATCCATCCATTCATCCATCCATCCATCTATCCATCCATCCATCCATCCATCTATCCATCCATCGCTCTCACTCCTTTTGTCTGTTTTCAAATGAACAAAACATGCTTGTACATTGCCTTATCCACACTTATTTGGGATGCATCAGAACAAACGGCATTCATCCAACCATCCAACCATCCATCCATCCATCCATCCATCCATCTATCCATCTATCCAACTGCCCACCCAACTAGCCATCCATCCATCCATCCATCCATCCATCTGCCCACCCATTCATTCACCCATCCATCTATTAATCCATCCATCCATCCATCCATCCATTCATTCATTCATTCATTCATCCATCTATCCAACGCTGTCACACTTTTTGTCTGTTTTCAAATTAACAAAAACATATTGTGTTATCTGCAGTAATTTGTGGTGTACCAGTATAAAAAACCATCCTTCCATCATTCCATTTATCCTTCTGCCCATCTTTCTATCCACCTGTCCATCCATCCCTCCATCCATCCATCATTCCATCCATCCATCCATCTATCCATCCATCTGTCCATCCATCCATCCATCCTTCCATCAATCGATCCATTTGTCCATCCATCCATCTATCCATCCCTCTCACTTCTTCGCTCTGCCTTTGTCAAAGTCATAGCATCAGATTCTCTCTCTCTCTTTTCTCTTTCTGTGAGCATTAAGTCATAGTAGAACAACAGTCTGTTTCAGAGTGTGGGATGTAAAACATTCAGAGATAATGAAAAAGAACTAAGACAAAGAGGAGATTACGCCAGAGATGACCTGAAGGGATATGTCTGACTCTACTCACAGCTAAATTAGACATTCTTCATATTCTTTTGCCTAGTGAGGAAAGTATGATCAAAATGAGATTTTTTTTTTCACTCTCTTGTAAGGGAGTCTGACATGCCTTGTTAGAACAAGGACAGCACACTAATTATAAGACTTCGTAAGCCTAAAAATTACAGTCAAACATAGCAAGGTTCTAGACTGTAAATTTTTTTTTTTCTATTACGCTCACTTTGAAGTCAGTCGAATACCGTGTTTGTGTTTCATGACCTGGCATCTCAACGTATGGACTGTTATTCTTAATGGCTTCAGAAACCGTAGCTTGTAGGTATGATGAGCAAGGGACACGTAAGTCTAACCATGCAAGGGTTTGGTATATAGCTTGCATAACTCTCTGTGGTTTCATTTGGCTGTGATGTTAGAACCACTTTTGCACTGACCAGTCACAGGCATTGTTACATAGTGTGGTTATTTAGAGAGTTAATCCATGTGCATGACACAGCCGCGACCTTTGCATTTTTTAATTTTCCCAGCAGTCACATCGTGTAAACATCAGGCAAACATTGTCTCTGCTTGTAATCCTCGTGAATTAGGAGGTGTTTTTTTTTTTTTTGTTTTGTTTTTTGTTTAGTATGTATGCATTTATTAGCATATCCATGCCATAATATCAAATCTCCATTGCCCTTAAGATTGTGTCAAAGAATGACTAATGACTTCCATAAAATATTTTCACAATAAAGTATGTTAAAGTTTTTCTATGAAGACGGGATTTCAGAACGGCAAGGTGTGGAGACAGATGATTCGCTGTGGCGACCCCTGAATGGAGACAGATGATTCGCTGTGGCGACCCCTGAAGGGTAAAGCCGAAAGAGAAAGAAGAAGAAGGTGTGGTTACAACAATGGCAGCACATATGGTTTTGTGTAAAACTGAAATCTTCAGTTCTTCTGAAGACTTGGCCCAGACTCCGTTAACTGTCACTGTTTTAATGTGCTGATACTAATGAGTTTCATAGGTCTCACCTGAAGAACAGACGGGTCAATTAATCAATTATTGAGTCAGAAGGACAGTGTCAGTTTATCTCTTTCGTGACGCACTTTCATTACCCAAGGTTAATGTGTATTTAATAATTAAACAATAATTACATTCGCACTCAACCTTAATTGTATTTTCATTTGCCCTGGGCTAATTTGCAATTGATGTGCCCTCCTTCCCCTGACAGTAGATCTTTCCTTTCGACAGAGTCACTTCTATTATGCCGCTCCCAGCAGAGTGAGGTGTACTTGTGCTCTTTGAGAGGAAAAAAAAAAATATCTATATATATTTCAGCGCTTTGAAGATTAGCGCCCTCGGCCAAGCCTGGCAAACACAAATCTATAGTGGGGAAAATAGATAACAGTATTGAGCGATTGTGTTGACACAGTGTTCGGAACCAGAAGTGCCCATTCAGTGGACTCATTGGGGGCCAAATGGGTCAAAAACAAGTAAAAAAAAAAAAAGGCCAGTGTATTCAGTGATTGGAAGGACTGTGGAAGTAAGGGTTTGAAGAGTTCAATAAGAGCCTATTTATGTGGTATGTTTCATATATATGAGTGTAAGGATCCATAAATAAAGGAGGTATATCGAGTATGAGAGTAACTTACTGCTCTTTTATTTTACAAACTTCAAGTCCTAAAAGTCAAATCAGATAGATCCATAGATGAGCGACTTTATTATGGACATCTACTTTACGTATTGATGCTCATTGTCCTTTTTATCAGCATCACCGACCGTATAATAGTTTACTGTCACAGACTGTAGTCCATCTGTTTCTCTGCATCATTTGTTATCCCCCTTTACCACCTTCATCAGCGGCCAGGACCCCCACAGGAACATCAGTAGGCATGTGTGATTTGGGTGGTGGATTATTCTTACCAGAGCTATGGCAATGCCTTTGCAGTGTGTGTGTGTGTGTGTGTGTGTGTGTGTGTGTGCACATTAAAATTAAAACTTTTCTCCTCCTAGATTCAGCTACATGAATGGATAACTTAAGAACATATAGTATGTGTATTTGTTTGCGCGCGCACGTACGTTCGTTTCCCCTTTTGAAGAGAAATAATGACAGACATCAGAAGAGCAAACCAGACGTCTGCGGTTCCTCCCACTGAAACCTATTTGGAAAACTCCTGAATGCCTCCGCGTCCAAGCGGCGAGATGCATTGCCTCCGCCAGTCCTTTATCACCGATCTCTACTGCATCTGTATCCCATTCTCTGGACTCCAGCCAACATAATGTGATGTGTAGCGAGTGATTTCGGGTTCATCCATCTCAGCCACTTTTATCAGTGGGTGTCCCATCTTAAGCTGTTCTCTGATATCTTATCCCTACCGCAAAGCCCGCGATACATCCTCTAGCCCTCCAGGATGAGATTTAGAGCGGCGCTGCCGCTTACATGCCTCTCTCTGTGCTCCCTTTTTTTTTTTCCTCCTCTTTCAGTACCGCTGAAAGGAGTTGGAGAGGGAGGAAAGAGAAGAGTAATCAAGCATTTTAGCATGACATGAAGGAAGCTCAAACAGATGTTGTATATAGGACAGGTGCATTGTGTGTGTTCCCACAAAAGCCAGACCATCTTAAATGGGTGTCGACCAACAAGACAGGTCCTATTTTGGATCTTCTTTGATTCTTGTTCTCGAGTTTCCTTCTCTTGCTGTGAGCCCCTGGGCGTACTTAAAAGAGACTAAACAGCACACTTGAATCAGATTGGTTTAGCCTAAGGGTTATAAGCTGTTAGCTAACTGCTAAGTACAGTGGCCCCTTGTAGTCACACATACACACAACACAGTGTAAACAGTGTGAAATTCTTTCTCTGCGTTTAACCCGTTCACCAAGTGAAGCAGTGACCTGCCAACATCAGGGAGCAGTGTGCGGGGATGGTACCTTTCTCGAGGCTACCTCAGAGGTACCACTACCAGTACTGGGATTCGAACCCACAACCTTCTGATAGGGGCAACTCCCTAACCACTAGGTCACCTGTTGCCCATAACACAGGCGCAATGCAATCATGATGAGGTACTCCATTATCACTTTTCATTTCTGTTTAGTGTGAAACATGTGTTTAAGGTGATACTACCATTGGAGTCATTAATGCAGGGGACGCTGGGGACATGTCCCCACCACTTTTTGTTAAGGTCTGTTATATCCTCACTACGTTTTTGAAAGAAACCCTCCCAAGCCCTAGCCCCCTAAACGCGCTCACCACCTCTATACGACCATCAGTGTAGTCCAGAACACTTTTTAAACGAAACTGATGCGCGTGGATACTACCCTACAAGGCCAGGCACTAGATAATGAAGTACACAAAGTATAGCGTTAGGTTATATGGTGCTCAAATTGCGACAAATTATGGAATATGGATCAGAATTAGGTACATCCAGGACGAAGTTCTTCTTGTTTAACAAACAATTTCTTGCTCAATGAACAAAAATGAGCAAAAAAAAGTCAAATAATGTCGAATGAACCATTGGTTCGTTCAAAGTATTCAAGTTGAATATTTATTTTTCAGATGATTTGAGTTAAATGCCTTGTTTGGTACATCTCAGCCCAGACTGCTTTTTTGAATGACATGCAATACAAGACGGCCAATCAGAATAAAGGTCATTTACTTAAATTAGTCTAAGAGGCACAGACTAGTTAAATCTAAGGAATAAAAATAAGATGGAAAAAGGTCATGTAAACAAGAATTATGTGTTTATTGGTAACTAAAGAGGTAAGCAGTAAGTGGACTTAAAGAGAAAATAAAGGGAAAAGAAATATGCCATTTCATTTGTTGCCTTACTGATGCTCTCAGATTAAACGTGACTTTAAACAAAGTTGTTCTTTTTTAGAGCTGTCAAGGTGCATGAAGAGTTTGATCCAGCAAGTTTTTGATTGATTGGCTGTTAGATGGGCCTTAGCTTATTATTGCAATAATGGAAGTGAATGAGTAGAAGCTCTTGTGCTAATGAAGTGCGTCCCTGGTAATTAATTACCAGTGTGTGTGTGTGTGTGTGTGTGTGTGTGTGTGTGTGTGTGTGTGTGAGTGTGTGAGAGAGAGAGAGAGAGAGAGAG
>JBBIGA010000083.1:22553336-22564221 GCA_037576975.1 Alestes dentex | reverse complement strand
ATAGATAGATAGATAGATAGATACATAGATAGATACATAGATAGATAGATAGATAGATAGATAGATAGATAGATAGACAGACAGACAGACACACAGACAGACACACACACAGAGAGACACACAGACAGACAGACAGACAGGTAGACAGACCGACAGTCAGGTAGACAGACCGACAGTCAGGTAAACAGGTATGTAGACAGACAGACAGATAGTCAGACAGACAGATAGACAGGCAGACAGATAGACAGACAGGTAGATAGATAGATAGATAGATAGATAGATAGATAGACAGACAGACAGACAGACAGACAGGTAGACAGACTGAAGGTCAGGTAAACAGGTATGTAGACAGACAGACAGATAGTCAGACAGACAGACAGACAGGCAGACAGATAGACAGACAGACAGACAGATAGATAGATAGATAGATAGACAGCCAGATAGATGGATAAACGAATGGACAGACGGACAGACAGACAGACAGACACACAGAGAGACACACAGACAGATAACAATTCCCAATCTCTCTCTCTCTCTCTCTCTCTCTCTCTCTCTCCCTCTCCCTCGCTCCCTCGTCCTGACCTGCCCCCTGCTGCCATTCTTGCTGAGGGGATCCTGCTCTTTTATGCTGCACTTCTCATCTCTCATGCCGTGGCCAGCCCGTGTTTCATACTGCCGATGAAGCCCTGCTGGAGCTCCATGAGGAACATTTAAAGGCCTTAAGGGCACCAAGTTTTTTTTTTGTCACTCACGCTTTCAGGACTTCTCTTTTTTTTTCTTGGTGGGATCTTTTTTGGACTTATTTAGCTGAAACGGCATGATAGATGAAGCTGTCACAATTCTTTATCGCCATGTCTTCGCACAATCCTGGCTGCAATGGCCGTGTCATCTTTCTGTGACTGTTACTTGTGCTAGCTTTTAAGAAGAACGCTTTTTTCTAGCTTTTCCACTCCAGGGTAGGACAAATCAATCACGTTCCTACAGCTAGGAACATACTAGCGATCCAGGATCAAATCAGTCTCATCAAAGTTGCCATTATCACAACTAGCGCCACTCTAAGCTGCTGGTTGGATTTTTGCTATGCTCTTGCTTCATGTGAGGGCGTCGGGATTTTCCATTTTTGCTATTTGGCAGAGGTCGGTCATATTTAAAAAAATATATATATATTCACATTATTTAGCATCCCAGACCCTGTTGGCTGGCTGAATTAGTTGACAGTCATGAAGCTAGTCACACTAGCTGTGGTCCACACTTAATTCCAGCTAGTTCTGATCTATCTCCAACTTTGATTGCAGCTTCTAAGACCACACTTTCAAAAAAGACATCACTCATAGCTCATATAAAAGCTAGATTTTCCCTATACTCTAACACTGGCCAGTTCATTTCATGTACTTTTACTGGTAAATCTAGTGAGACCTGACAATCACCAGGATTTTCCCCAATGTCTCTATACACTAAATCTCTTTGTATATACGTCCATACACCCCAGTCATAAGATTTTGGGATTTCTGCATTAATATGGATGCGGCACAACCACACTAATCCAACAGAATGTGAGCAACATGCCCAGGCGTATGGGGGGCAAAGCCGGTTATTTACTGGAGTCTGGTGCGGCTTCTTCCATTGTTTTACTTCTGACTTCACACCAATCTCGTATCAGCTAGGACAGGCAAAGCAAATATTGTTTTAACTATATTGTAGTCTTACAGTGCTGCCCTGTCCCGTTCACATAGCTTGGGCTTTGCTCCGAGACAAACAAAGGAGGCATGAGAGGCATATCTCCATTCTGCTGTTTGTGTATTTGTTTATTGGCTTTGTTTTCTCCTACAAGCACCACTTGTTGTGTCTCTAACAACACACAGCATGTATATATATATATATAATAAAATATATATGTGTACATATATATATATATATATAAAGTGGCCTCTTATAGTCACATGTGAACACACCACAGCACAGCACACAGTGTGAACCGTGTGAAATTCTTTTTGTCTGTATTTAACCCATTCACCAAGTGAAGCAGGGGGCTGGCACCAACAAGGGGCGCCTAGGGAGCAGTGAGTGGGTATGGTACCTTACTTAAGGGTACCTCAGTGGTGCCACTAGCAGTGCTGAGATTCAACCCACAACCTTCTGATTGCAGGGCCCCTAACCACTATCTATCTATCTATCTATCTATCTATCTATCTATCTATCTATCTATATATCTATATATATATATATATGATATCACTGTCTGAACAAACTTTGTATCTCCGAAAAAGTTTCTTTACAGAAAAGACAAAACCATTGAATTATTTTAGTTGTTTTTTTTTTATAGATGAATAAACAAGTGTGTTATCATAAATAAAATCATAGCTGTGGTCCAGTTGCAAACATGAGCTATAAGCAAGTGCCGCATATCGCAGCTGCGATGTTATTCATGATAATGCACGACCTTGAGTGTTCGAGTGCTTTGCCAAATAAAGACAAAGTGAAGGCAAGAAGCGCCGAATGCGCTTTAGCATTCCAGGTCATTCCTTCTGGCGGAAAAAGTTGAGCTTTTTGTGTTACAGATGGAATCATGAGACTGTAGCAATGTCCGCTCATTTTTTTTTTTTTTTTTTTCAGATTTTACCAGATTTACCTGAATATGGATTTGTTCTGTCACCCTGTAAGGCATTTCACAGCCTGCTGTACTTGTTGATCCAGTATATTGAACTCCAGTGACAGACTGGCTGCAAAAAAAAGAAAAAAAAAAAGACATTCAGATAAATCTGATAAAACCGGTTCAGATAAAACATCAGAGCTTGACATTGTGGCAGGTTCAGGGCTATATCCATGGCATAAAATGGAAGGAATCATTAGTTTTAAACATGCTTTGTATCTATATATATTTTCAGATTGGTGCAACTGTCTGACATAACGATGATGGTGCATCGTTATGTAATTTATATGACCTTTTATATATATATATATCTTATACTATATTACGACTTTATATGACTATATAATGACATGTTTTTAGCCTACTCACTGTTTATATCATTGCATAAATACTTTTTGAATTATTTAGCTTTTATTTGTGTTAAAATGTAAAATTAAAAAAAAAAAAAAAAAAAACATCACTGATAAACAATTCGTTTTCTAAGTATGTTTAGTCATTTGGGTTTTTTCCACTTAAAAACCTTGTGACGTGTCGTGGTGTGTTTGTACATGTGGAACAAATTTTAAGTAAACATGTGTGAGCTAGTTGGAAAAACCTATACATAACATGGATATAACCTCTGATCTGAGTTCAACAGAAAATGTAAATCGCCCACCTGGACCAAAGTGTTTATAGACTCTAGGTTAGTGCTGGTGACCTCTGTGCAGTACTCAGAGCAGCCACTTGGCATCTATAAGGTCAGAGAGGAAGCCGGTGAGTACTGAGTGCACATGCATGACGAAGAACTCTCCCCCCAGTACAGGAGAATTTTCTTCACGGAGCAGTCTTGTTTTGTTCTGCTGGAAGCTTCAGATCCGTGCGGTGTTCCAGTTTAAAGTTGCAGCTGTATTTGGCCTCGTTTCTGCCGCTCCCAACGCAGGCTACCCCTCTAATTACTGTCATTTGTTAGATTCACAGCTAATTTACTTCGGATTGTTTCCCCCTCTCTCCACCCCCACCCCCCCACCCCCCTTTTTCCCTCTCTTCCTCTTGCACACAGACACAGAGACACACACACACACACACGCACACTCTCTCACACACACACATATTGGGCATTTTAATTAAACAGTCTGCTAAATTAAGTCGTCTTTATCAGAGTTTCCTGACCTTAAGCATTGTTTTTCCAGTTGGCCTCCTGCAGCTACTTACTTTCTGCTCTCTACTGTCTTTACTATTGTAGCTTCCACAGCATCAGATCTCTCTCTCTCTCTCTCTCTCTCTCTCTTTCTCTCTGATGATGATAAAGGCACGGTGGTCATTAAAGAAAAACCACACTCCAGCTCAACACAGCAGTCTGACACAGGCTTTGATTCTTGTTTCTTTCTGATTCCTGTTGCTTTGTCTCTCTCTCTTTTTTTACATTACCGTTTTCTGTTTTTTCTCACTTTTCCTCTTTTTTTTCCTGCTCTTTCTCTCTGGCTTTATCTGTGCGCATCACTGCCTTGCTGTTTTCTCTCTCTCTCTCTCTCTCTTTCTCTCTCTCTCTCTCTCTCTCTCTCTCTCTCTCTCTATCTATCCATCTCTACTCTTTTTCTGTTTCACTCTCCAATTATCTATATTCTCCTCTTTCTCTCTCCTTTCTTTCTTTCATTCACTGTCTGTTCTTTCCCAACTTTTCTCGCTCTTTCTGTCCCTTTCCCTATTCCCTCTATTTCTCTATTTCTCTCACTATTTGTTTTTCTTTGCATGTTACTCTCTCTCTCTCTCTCTCTCTCTCTCTCTCTCTCTTTCTTTTTTATCTACATGTTACTCTCTCCAGCTTTCTCCTGTCCCCTCTCCTCTTTCTTTTCCTCTCTCTACTTCACTCATTTGTCGGCTTTATCTCTATCTCGCTCTCGCGCTCCCTCTCTTTCAACTCCTTTTACTTTTCTCAAGCATGCACTCCTTCCTGTGAAGTGTGTTTATCATTGCAGCGAAGAACAGCAACAGAAGTCAAAACACTCGGCGGCGTCTCATCTCGCTTTTCATCCCGATTACAAAGAAGGAGCGGCGGCGGAAAAAAAAAAGTTTATTCTTCTTCCATTTTGTCCTCCGTCGCCGTCTGCTGCTTTGTGTTCCTCTCTCGCTGAAGCTGCAGTTGAGTCGAGTCCAGCTCGGCAGGAGATGTGGCAGTTTTTTTTTTTTCCCTCCTTTTTTTCCCGCTGAGTCATCATTTGCTTGATGCCTCAAACTTGGTTTGAAGGTGCTGACGTGTTCTTCTTCTTCTTTTTTTTTTTTTTTCCCTTTTTTCTTTTTGGCTAAGTAGCATAGCCCATGTCAAGAATGCGAGATGTTTTTAGGAGGTTATGTTACGTGAGAAAGCTTCAACAAGCCGCGTTAGTCACTGGGAAAAGCGCTTGAACTCGAAATGCGCTGTGATTTCATTAGCGCTCTGATAGCCGCTCTCTTCTCTCCGGATCGAATTTTGTGTTTAATTGTGAGAAAACCTGATCGCGCAACTGTTGCTGGGGCCGAGAGCAGCTGTAGACCTTTCACTGCGCTGTCCACAGCCAGAAGACGATGAGATAATGTAAAGGAATCGATTTTCTATATCCAGCGGTAGACAGTACGTCCACTCCAAAAGGATAACGTATACACCGATGGGACTGCGGCTGCTTCCCAGTCTTCATACTTAGAGTATAGAGAGTGCACCTGGACAACTGAGTTAGACACATAAAGTGAAGTAGGAGTTCGTAAAGTGAAGTGGGGAGGCTGGAAAACGTGCTGTATGACAACAGCATCAAGAGAAAGTAGCCAGCTGACTGAAACAAACAAGGAATCTACAAAGTCATTCTTGTAAGTTACACAATTTTTCCCCAACTTTAAGTCAGCCCGAAATCAGAAATGACCTTTCTGAGCTTATTTATGTCCCTGTTCTTATCCCAGGTCCATATCCCACATTTTTCTTGTGTTTGAAGATAAAGCCCACTTACAACATTTGTTTTTATGTACAAAGTCAGCACAAAAACAGAAATCTGCACAGTCATTCCTGTAAGTTACACATTTTTTTTCCCCAACTTAAAGTCAGCCTGAAATCAGAAATTACCTTTTTGAGCTTATATATTCTTGTCCCTATTCCTATCAAATATGATTCATCTAATGGTTTCATATAAAAGGCTCAAATTCCATATTATAATATTTGTGTTTTATATACCAAAAATAGTTATTAGGAAAAAAATAGTTATACTTTCTTTTTACATTTCAAACCCCTGTATATCCTTTATTATTGTGTCTCTAACACTGATATATATATAAATGAGCTTAGTTCCGACTGACACATTATGGACAAAAGTTTTGGGACAGGGTTCGGGCTAGACCCCTCAATTACATCGAAGGACAATCTTAATGCTTCAGCACACCAAGACAGTTGACTTGACAGACTGGCCCGCTCAGAGCCCTGACAACACCTTAGGGATGAACTGGAACGGAGATTGTGAGCTAGGCCTACTCGTCCAACATCAGTGCATGACCTTATGAATGCTCTAGAGAAAGAATGGACACAAATTCCCACAGAAACTTCACAATCTTGTGGAAAGCCTTCAAAGAACAGTGGAAGATGTTATAGCTGCAAAGGAGGGACCAGCTCCATATTAAAGTCTATGTTAAAGTCAATGTATTTGCAGACAATGTCATTAAAGTGCCTGTTGGTGTAATGGTCAAAACGTTTGTTTGTCCATGTAGTAAACCTCCAGCAATTGTGGGGGTTACATTCCAAGAACATCATTTTAAACTCATTACCCTTAAAGAAAATGTAAAGGTAAACCCCTATTCGTATTGTACAGTGTACACTGAACTGCTGTTTCCCGCAGTGCTAGAATGTAAAATACCAATGTTACCTCTGTATAGACTGTAATTCATGCACACACGTTTTGGTATGTGCTGTTGTTTTCTTTGGTTTAAGCAGGTAAATACACCAATAAATAAATTTAATTTACAGTAATACAAAAACAGGGCTTTAAGAAGAACAAAATGAAAAACATGAGAACACTCGAGACGCTCCACGGGTGAAATTCTGGACTGCAGCGTCACAGGGCAGCAGCCAATCAGCGGCAAGGAGAAATAAATCTCCCGCCTCTGAGTACAGCGGCATTTCACCATCCCAAGACGCGCTTTCTTTGCGTTCTCTGGACAGTACCAAAAAATGCACAGTTATGTTTTATATAGAAATGTAGCTAAATTTATGTTAATATTTCTGTGACAAAATTACTCACTTATATTTTCTTAATAATTTAGCACCAAAACATTAAAAAATTACATATTACCACAAAAAAACTGTGCTGTCCAGTGCCTCGTCCACCACGCCCCCTCGTGCAAGTTGTTTATATTTGAGCGTGGCGCTGAGCAGTGGAGGCTCATTCCGTTCAGGTGCGTCTGATTGCCTTGCTCACCACCGCCCAAACATAAACAACCAGCACGAGGATGAGGGGGCATGGTGGACGAAGTCCGCACGTCACGTTTCCGTGAATGTGCGGGGGTTTCCGCAAACAATGATTCGTTCGGTTCTCAGAAAAAAATCAGCGAGAGACTGAAGCCGCAACTGCTGAACCGCAAGCAAGCGGGGGTTAAGTATGGGAACCCCTTTGTAAACAAATGCCGGTTTATATTGTTATTTTTTAACTTTCGTGAAAGTTAATTGTAAAACATCGTAAAACATTTTGCTTTTGACATATTTCTGAGTAAAACATCAAGGAGAGTCGATGGACGTGGAGGTAAAACATGAAACCATTATCAGTATTATTTTCCTCCATGGACTGTGCAGAATGATGTAATCAAGAACTAGAAGATGTATATGAATCATGCAGGTAAGAAAAAGGTCAGTTTTGATTTCAGATCAAACTTTTCACTTTGACATATACCCTCACTTAGCCCCCAGGCCTCTCTCTGCTCGGCTCTCCTGTAAAAACCAGGTGAAGTTGCCATCATCCTAAACGAATCCATCACTTCTCCTGGCATGCAATGTAGAACATATCAACTCCATTACTGAGCTTCTCACCTGATATCCATAACACTCAGCCGAGACCCAGAGAGTGACAAATGACTGGCCGTAGTACTGCCCATATCTCTTATGTTCATTATTGTCCTGTCAGCCATGCTAACATTGATCATGCTCATCTGATGGCTGAATGCAGGTTTACAGATGCAAAGTTGTACAGAGAGAGAGGGAGAGAGAGAGGAAACAGAGCGAGAGAGAGACAACGAGAGAGAGAGAAAGAGATGGAGAGACAGAGAGAGAGAGACAGAGAGAGAGAGGAGACAGACAAAGAGAGAGAGAGAGAGACAGAGAGACAAAATGAGAGAGAGAGAGGAGACAGAGAGAGAGAAGGGCAGAGAGAGAGAGAGAGAGCAAGGCGAGAGAGAGAAAGGCAGACAGAGAGAGAGAAAGGCAGAGAGAGAGAAAGAGAGAGAGAGAGGAGACAGAGAGAAAGAGAGAAGGGGTAAGACAGAAAGAGAAAAACAGAGAGAGAGAGAGAGACAGAGAGAAAGGCAGAGAAAGAGAAAAAGCACCTGCAGAGTAAAAAGCCCTTCTGTGGTGTCACAAGGTGACAAATGATTTTATTCATATTTTTTGTAACACCACTCAGTGACAGTAAAACATCTGCCTTCGCACAATAGGTCTACTGTTCTGTCTGCACTACAAACATTCGGATCCCAGTACACTAGTTTATGCACTAGCGTCTGTAAATCCTCCACAACACATCTGGAGCTGTTGTTTATCACATCAGAGACACTTTGCAGTGTGAGTAGAAACTATATGTTACAAGAACCTGTGGAATAAATGGAGTGTTATATTCAAGTGAAAGAATGGATGTTGCAGTCTATATGCATTACAACAGACAACAGATGTTAACATGCAGTCTTCATAATAAAGGAGTGATGGATGTATCTTTGCTTGGATGTATAGTTCTAAAAAAAAAAAAAAGAATTACGTGGGGGTTCTTCCAACTTTCCGCAAATGTCCTTCATGTTTACATTTGGAAGGGCCATATGCCAAAGACTCCCTCAGAAAACTTAAAGTCACTACAAAGAACCCATTTTTATCATTATGAAGTAAAGTGGCCCTTTATAGTCACGCGTGAAAACACCAAAGTGTAAGATTCCCTCTCTGCATTTAACCCATTCGCCAAGTGAAGCCACCGATGAGGGGGGCAGTGTGTGGGGACGGTACCTCGCTCAAGGGTACCTCAGGGATGAAACTAGCAGTGTTGGGATTCGAACCCACAACCTTCTGATTGCAGGAGCATCACCCTAACCACTAGGCCACCAGCTGCCCTATAGGATCTGTTTGTTAGACCCCTTTACACTCTTACAATGATCAGGACCACTTACTAGTAAGTATTAAATGGGTGATCCTTTTCAGTGGCGGTGGTTGCATGTAAGAGTGTGTGTGTGTGTGTGTGGATGACACCCAGCTGGAGTTTTTTTTTTTTACCTTTCTGTACACTCCATTAGACACATCTAACTCGGTCCACCTTGCAGATGTAAAGTTGTAAAGACGATGCAGATGCTGCACAGTTAGTTAGTGCATTAGTCATTCTCTACTCCCCTTCTAGTGGTCAGTTTCTGACCACAGGACCGTGGGAGCTCTGTTCTTTAGTGGTGGACTGGCCATTTGCGGAGATCCTTCATAGTCAGGCGTGAGGGTGAAGAATTTTTTATAATCTGTAAAGAACCTCCATATAATACATTAGTATAGAATCTTGCCCCTGTTTCATGCAGGCCCGCCCAAGAACTCAGAAACCTGTATTTTTGAGAGGCTTATTATCTACCGTCTTATTTCTGCCCCAAAACTCCTTCTAGAACTTTGCGCAGCCTGGCCATAAAGCAGGGCTTTAACATCATCCAGCTCCACTGCAGAGGCAGTGCTTGTGCCGGACGCTTTACTTTAGAGTGATCCATCATAAGCAGCACCGCACTGCACACAAGCCCCCAGCACTGCCCCTGCAGAGTTTTCACTTTCAGCCTTTGAGTGACTGAGCTCCCCCAGTGCTTGGCCCCCTGTCGCCACTGCGGTGCTTTTTCCAACCACCCAGCTGGCCAGCCAGCTCTAGATCCTCTCCAAGATGGAGTCATCTTTACCGACGTAATCTCTCAGTTTACCGCACACCTGGGTCCCCCAGGCAGAGGAAAGCCACTCACTAACCCCCACGCTAAAGCTCCACTGGGTGGCTTTAGGGAGAGACCACCAGGGCTTGGATACAAGTTTTAACTCTTTGCGCAAAATCTGAAGCAATTTGAAACTGAACTTATTATCATTACTGGATCCCTATAGCTATTGCACATGTGCATAAGCTATTGATCTATTTAGGCCTACACCAGATACTGACAGTAATAGTTAAAAGACCATTTCTGTTAGTCTGGCAGCAGCTGTGTTTACCTCGCGAATGTCTTCAGATCGTCCAGATTTGAGCTGTTTTTAGTTAACCGTTCACAGAGCAGCGAGTGTTTGTTTCGAATATTTGCCGTGTGAATTGCTTCATCCATAAATCATGAAGGCTGTGCGGAAAGACCTTCAGGCCTGAGGCGCTGGGCTGGAGGACCCTCAAGCACGATGATCATCCGCTGCAATCCACTCACAGCTGAGAAGCTGGTTGAGTGGCAGATGAAGCTAAAACGACAGATGAAGCTTTTGAGGCGCCTTGGTAATGGTAGTGTTTCAGTGGGGTTCGCGTGCATGTTAAGAGAATGGGAGCATTTAGCGATGGAGTGTTCTTCATTCACAAAGGCCCACAGAACCACACAGTTTAGTGGTGCCCAATGTAACATACCTGATTCAGATACACATCTGTTGACCCAATCTTTCCTAAGCTGAGTTACGTCCTCGGGTAGATATTTTGTATTTATTTTTTTACATTTAAATAATATTGTATCAGATAATATAGATTTCTCTATTATATAAAATGTTCAGTCTCGCAGGTTTTCTCTTTTATAGGTGCAAGTACTGAACTGAACAGCTTTGCCTTAGTTTTTAAGAACCGCTGACAATATTTCTCCTAATTTCCAAGGAAAAAAAGCATCATTCCTTAAAGCATCATTTTAACGGAAATGACAAAACATCAAAAGAAGAGAAATGGTGCAGTGTTTACAGAACTTGAACAACTCAAAGAAAACAAATTTCTCGTTCACTCTGAAACAAAACGGCAATAATTACCTTTGACAAACTTCTAGTAGTGTTTTACCATCCAACTGGTCTCATTGTGAGAGGAGAGTGTTGAT
>JBBIGA010000083.1:22536475-22546673 GCA_037576975.1 Alestes dentex | reverse complement strand
AGAGAGAGAGCGTGACAGAGAGAGTGTGTGTGTGGGAAAGAGAGACAGACAGACAGAGCGAGAGAGAGAAAGAGAGAGAGAGAGACAGAGAAAGAGCATGACAGAGAGAGAGAGAGAGAGAGAGAAAGAGAGAGAGAGAGAGAGAGAGAGAGCGAGCGCGACAGAGAGAGAGAGAGAGAGAGAGAGAGAGAGAGAGAGAGAGAGAGAGAGAGAGCGAGCGGGAGAGAGAGAGAGAGAGAGAGAGAGAGAGAGAGTGAGGGAGAAAGAGTGAGAGAGAGAGAAAATAACGAAACTCCCAGACGAATAGAGAAATGCGCAAACAGCGCTGTCTACCCCGTCACTGCCTGCCCAAACAAAAGCAACTCTCTCTCTCTTGCTCTCTCTCTCTCTCTTGCTCTCTCTCTCTCTCTCTGTCTCTCTCTCTCTCTCCGACTCTCTTTCTCACTTAACAGCAAAAAATTCCTGTCAGACAGTTTCAACATCTCAATTGAAGCTCTTTTTCTCTGTCGGTTTTCAGTTTTAGCCCCTGAGCGCTGGCTGCATAATGGAGCACTCCTATCATGACCTAAATAAGACATCATGGCATCATAAGGCGTCGTGACAGCTTCGCTGCCGACAAGCGGTCTTTGAGGTGGTCATGTTTCAAACACACGAGCACACGGAGCGACTGGAACAGTTAAAGAAGCCGACAGTGATAACAAATCCCATCACAGCTTGGTGCACTTAAATTTCATTCAGGATATCATCGTTCATCCATTTTTGAATAGCATTTTCATCACAAACAAGGGGTTCACGGAAAGTGTCTTGCTACAAAAAGGTACCACTAGAATTAGGACGGGCGTTTTGCACTTCATTTTCAAACTTCGCAGACAAGTCTTTCTGCCGAAAGCCTGTGGTTCGAGTAGTTTTAAGAGGAGAAGTGTTGCCAAAAAAGCCAGCACAGCCTGCTCCGTACGCCTAATGGCACTGAACAGCCAAGACATGTTTGGTGCCTGAAAGTGAGACAGTTCTGTGGTCGGAAGGTGTTAGCCATAATGAATTAAAGGTATAATTTGGTGAAAATTCAGATTTTCCTTTTGCCTTTACATAGTCAATTAGGCGCGTCCAAATTTGCTTCTTTACTTTTGCGCAGGAGATATGAGGCTGATGTAACAGGCAGTAGAAGCTTACGATGCTAATTAAGATTTTGGGGCAGCTGGTAGCCTGGCGGTTAGGGCCCTGTTATCAGAAGGTTGTGGGTTCAAATCCCAGGACTACCAGTGGCGCCACTGAGGTACCCTTGAGCACGATAATGTCCCCACACACTGCTCCCCGGGCGCTGTGTTCCTGGCTACCCGCTACTTCACTTGGTGAATGGGTTAAATACAGAGAAAGAATTTCACACTGTGGGCTGTGCTGTGTTCACGTATGACAAATGGACACTTTACACTTATTTTGAAAACATCGGATTTGCATGCTGTAATTACATACCTTAAATCGTATCACGCTATAATCACAAATAGAAGAGTTGTTTTTGACATTGTGTAATATAGTATAATGTAATATAATTCTATTTTTAATTTTTAAAAAAATACACATTGTATAGCTAAAAACTGAATTTTGTCCATATTTTTGCCTTTTTGTTGTTTTTTTTCTTCATCATTAGAAAGCAGAACGTCAGAAAACTTGCCCCATAAAATATATTTAACCTTATTTTACATGATTAGGACTGTGCTGTCTGGTGAGGCTTCTACGGTTAGCTGTCCATTACTCTCGCGACTCTAGTGCAGAACTAATGAAGGGCACAGGTCTTGCCTGATTGATTGCATTTGAAGTAAAAACAGAAATGTGGGAATCTCATTTTCCAGCAAACTAGCTATTCCTTCTGAGTAATCTCGGACTGATCTTTTCTATAAAGCAACAGTTTCACACAGCAGCACAGCGGTATTGTCTTGGTTTCGTACCCGAGAAACACTTCTTAACAAAAGCACTTAGTTATTTTGGGTCCTGTGAAAGTACAGCCACATTGTGAGCCAAAAGGAAGTCATTGATTTTCACACTCGAAGGGCGAGAAAGAGCCGAGCCGGTGCCAGCTGCAAATGCTAACAGTGTGAGTAACGCACGTGCTAAAAAAAACAAAACAAAACAAAACAAAAAAAACCCCACCAGTAAAGTGATCACCGCAAATTAACGGCGCGTCCGAGGCGCTCTCGTTCGCTCTTCTCCCAGCTGTGTCCTCTTTAAGAGAGGCAATCAAGAAAAGATTCCACATTTGAGTGGTGTGGGATTTTAAGACAGATTTTTTTAAAGGCGGCGCAGCACACAGCGCTTTCACACCAAAGGCGTCTTTATGACTCACAGAGTTTCCATCTATTTTTGTTTCCTGACACGTTATGAGATGAAATCGGGGCATTTTCATGAGCATTGACAGCACAGAAGGCGAAACCTTGGCTGAGAGTCATCTATACATGGCAGGAACGCTAAAACACCCACATAATCAACCCTATACACCACTTATATCAACTGTAGCATTGCAGTTTGGAGCGGCACATGAGTGGAGGCAATGACCGAAGTTGGTGTCTCATTATAGCCAACCTATTCTCCAGCCTAGCTTTGCTCTACCCGCTGTACTATTAATGGTGTATGGATGTGGGTGTGTTTGGGCGTGTCATAACAGTGGTTCTTTTGAAAGATTAGAAGTTAAACAATATGGACACTCTGTGTCAAAGGGATGGAAGCAGCATGTGTGTGTGTGTGTGTGTGTGTGTGTGTGTGTGTGTGTGTTTGTGTATAACTGTAAACCCTGTCATGTTAACATAATATCTTGTAATACCTCATAGACTGTGAAACTGTAAAACTTTAAATGCTTGAAATGTTTGACGACTACAGATGAGTTCTGACATCATGCCAAGAGGATAAATGCATGGCCTTATAATGGCATTGTTTTTAAGGTATTTGTTCATTTGAATAGTTTCTGGAAAAACACACACACACACACACACACACACACACACACAGAAAAACACTGATTTAAAACATTATGAAAAGATACAAGATCTTAACCTTTAATGGGCAGCATACTTGTGAGTTTACTTTTGAGAGCCCACAAGCGAATTCCCCCTGTTTAGACAATGATGACCTTTACGATTAGCTCAAGTGCTTCAAAGAGAAAATCGGTGCAAGGGAAGCCAACTGCCGGAGACCACTACTTTATAGTAAAAAATCTCTTATAATAATATATATATATACACACATATACACGCACATATATATATGAATGTATGAACACTGTGAATATATGTACTATATAGGTACTATAATATAATATCATATATTGATATATTGATGCAAACCATTTTTGAGCTCCACTTTTGTCTTTTTGACACCATGCCAGCTGCACTTTACTTTGTGTGGATATTTCATGATGAATGGACCAATAGAAGTTCTCTCCATTTGATGTAAAGGTTCAGGTCATGAAGATGGAAAAAGTGTGACATGAACCGTGACTGTATAAATATATTATAAATATTTTCATGTTTGTCCAAACTTTTGTCTGGTACGGTAAAGCTCGGACTATTTCGAGATGGAGCTGTAGTTATGGGTTCTCTGATGAAAAAATAAAAAGGGCCTTGGTCCCCGTGGAGTCAGGAGAGAAGCACAGGTCACTCACTCAGACCTGGCCCGTTCGTTTCTCCTGATTGGCCTGT
Source organism: Alestes dentex (assembly GCA_037576975.1). NCBI lineage: Eukaryota > Metazoa > Chordata > Actinopteri > Characiformes > Alestidae > Alestes > Alestes dentex. The sequence continues at coordinate 22,542,987 of JBBIGA010000083.1, read as the reverse complement.
CATGGACATGGTTTCTCAACACAGAACACATCTGTTATGGTATTGATCTTTGGGTGGATTGGAGCAGAGTCTGGCCCCTAATTTCTTTCTCTCTCTCTCTCTCTTTTTCTCCCTCTCTCTATCTCTATCTGACCCTCACTCTCACTTTGTTCCTATCGCTCTCTCACTCTGTATCTGTCTCTCTGTCTCTCACTCTGTCATTCTGGCCCTACCGTCTGTCTCTCTCGCTCTCCCACCGTTCCTATAAATGTCCCTCTCTTTGTCCGTCTCTGTCCGTCTGGCCGATTGTACTTGTCGGCTCTTTGCTGCGCAGAGACTGAGAGGGACCAATAAAGCCGAGGGGTTTGTAATGAAGGCTGTTATTGTGGACAATTTGCTGGTGAATGAGCAAGAAGGTGCGGGAGAGGAAGAGAGGGCTTCCTGCCTTCATGTGCTTTATTTTCTGCTCGGTTATCTCCCTATTACGGAGAGAAGATGTATTGAGTCATATGCAAGATACCGAGAGATCTGGCTAAGAAAGAGAGAGATATGGTATAAACTGTCATATAAAAATGGAACAATAGCGTGGGGTTATGATTAAATTCAGAATCTTGATAGGAATCCACAAAATACTTCTGTTCAAGTCAAATGGTTCATGGAAATAAGCGGCTCACTGGACTTGACCACAGGTTTCGAAGGGTTAAAGGCATCATAAGGTCCATAGAACTTCCCCTAATAACCCGACATATCCAAAAAACCCACCGGAAAGCTGCTTCTTTAAACCTCCGGAGGATTTATGTCATGTGTGCCTCCCTTTGGGCCACAGTCAAATAATTGGATCAAATTCAGGATGTAGAATCAGAGCTTTCTGTATGTTACCACATTTGTACTGGTATATAAAAGACACACAAGGATTCCTGGATATGCAATAATATGTAGATTTGTCATTTTCGGCTTGTTTCTGATTCATGTTGGACACAAACACCTATTCAAAATGGTAGTAAATAACGTGTTTTGGCTTTTTGGTTAGATCTCCTTCTTTAGAAAATAAATGCAAAAAAGAGAAAGCACAGAAGAGGACATTTGGAAGAAAGAGCCACTCGTTTTCGCAGGTTTACCACACTGTAATTTTTTTTCCAGATTTCACCTACGAAGAAATCAAAGTAATAACAGGGTACATCTATGTAGACTTCAGTGAGTCAAGCACTCTGTAAACTCTACACTGTAAGGTTTGTCTAACTTAACCTAATATCTAATAATGTCTTAGAGTAAAACATACTATTCATCTGGCCTGAGTTCAATAAGGTTATTTGACCTAACCTGGACTAAGGGTTAAACAGACTGTTAATCTAACGTAATGAAATGTTTACACAGCGTCCAGGACAGCTGATATTTCCAAAACGTATGAATAAAGGGAAGAAAAAACAAATTGCAACAACGGAATGTTGTGTAGATTGTAGGTAAGGTTCGTCTGGCTTGACCTAATCATAAGAAATTGCCTTCAATATTTTACCGTTGACTACATCCAAATGCTGTCTTCAGTAAACAATTCACATGAACTCTAATAAGTTTGAAGTGAAGCAGTCTGGTGGTCAGAGGGTTCCAGTTTCTGTGAATACGTGCAGTTTTTCCAGCCCTCAGTTCAAACCCTCCTCAGTCACTTGTTTCATTAGTGCTAATGTAGAAATTATTCAACTAAATCCTTCTTTCCTAGAGCTGGGGATTAGGCCTCAATAAACGTTCATCTTTATCATCACATGGGGAGAGGGCTTTCATGCAGCTCCCATCCCGTTCTCTCCCTCTCTCTCCCTCTCTCTCTCTCTCTTTCTCTCTCGCTCCATCCCCATAATACACTAACCAGTAATTGATATTTGGGGATTGTATTTTCTTCCCCTTGCGCGCGAGCTTTAGTTGAATGAGCTTGTGAGTGATTGTGGCGTAAAAACAGCTGAGGCAGTCGAAAGGTGGGGTAAGGGGGAGTTTGGGGAGGGGGGGGGCGAAATTGGCTGTGTGCTCACGCATGGTTCCAGAGGATTACCCACAATGCAGCGTGGGTGAAGGTACATAGGGGAGGAGGAGAGGGGGACAGCCTGGAGCGACCGCTCACCTACCTCCATCTCCCTTCTTTCCTTTATTACTCATTTCTGTCCCTCGCTCACTGGCTGTATCCTCCTCTCGGCGTGCAGCTCGGAAGATCCAGTCAAGGCCCAGCTGGCACAACAGAAGACTATGAGCAAAAACACAAGTCACTGAGTGCAAGCTAATAGAAAACTGGGGTCTAGAATTTGGTCTAGAAAGCAGGCTGCCCCCAGTGAAAAACAAAAAAAATCTGTCAAAGTCCTACTGCTCATGTTTTTTTCAGAAAAAACATCTTCTTAATTTAAGATCGTCTTCCATCTTATCCTTGCAGAAAACTTTTAACTGTTTGTAGGTCATCTTGCATGCATAGCACGTTAAAGATCTAATTATGGACTTTCAGTAATGTTAAAGTCCGGGGACAGTGAAGGCCATTTCAAATCTTAATCTCTGGTTTGTTGAAGTAGTTCATGGTTGATTCTAATGTATGTTTGGATCATTGTTGTAATATCCAATCTCTTTCCTTCTCCGGTTTCTTCACTGATTGTGGAACATAAGCTTCCCGAATGTATTGATGTTTAGAACTTTTCTTCGTTCTATTCTCACAACCTGTCCTGTGAAACTGGCTGCCACACAACCCCAAAGGTTCATAGATGGGTTTGTTTTTTTTTTAATTTAAATACTTTTTAACACATCTTTGTCATTTCTAATACAATCACAGTTAAAGTTACCTTCAGATAGATGATGTTTGTACAGCAGCACTGCACAGAGGCCCAGTGCATCCCTATTTTTATGCAAACCAAGTCCTATCGGTCCTTGGTAGTGATGTGGGGGGGTTTGTCTTTGCATACCTGATCAGTTTCAGAACAATTATTGTTCAGATATTTTTTTATTAGTCTTCCAGATCTCTTCTCTTCTCCTCTTCATCAGTTCTCATTAACGCCTGTTTCCTAATGACATCTTGAAGCAGTGGGCATTTAGAAATATTTTATAGGTTTTCATAGTCTTTGGAAATGTGCTTGAAAATGTGGTATATTAAAGGTTTTTTGTTTTTTTTTTCCGAAATAGATGCTTTATTAACTTCTTTTCACTCAGAAAAGCAATAAAACATCATCTGACCAGGGCTGCCCAAAATGTCACATAAAACTATACGCAGCAAATCTGTTTTTGTCCAATTTATATCATAATAAAATCTCTCATTTTCTACTTACTTACAAATTTGGCAAAAGCTCAGATTCTCTTCTTACAGATTTTTTCCACTTGTTGCACTGAGCTACATGGGACAAAAAATGAATATGGAATGACGGCATGCTTTATATCCACGACTTACGTATAAGTTAAATATTACTTGCCTTCTTGAGCGTGATGAACAAGATAGCTTAAAAATATTAGTGCAAACATATGACCAATCGCAAAATAATGTTTTTAAGTGTCACAGTACCTGACAGTACCTCTCATACTGCAGTAACAATACCCGTGCAGAGAACCCACAATGCAGGTAAAGTATCAGGACGTAAAAACTGCAGAATGTTTGTAGGCTCCAGCACATATGCCTCCTCCTCGTCCCTCATCACGCTTTTTTGGGCCCCCTTAGTGTAGCAGTACCGAACTGAGCAACATGGAAAGTTACTGGAAAGTCTCTATCGACTCCACAAGTGAGCAAACAGCTCTGAGCAAACTTCTCCAATAACAATGGAGACACAGACAGCCCAGAGCGTGCGGTAGCCTTCCTGTATTGAATGAATAATTACAGTATGTGTGCCCATGTAGGAAGGTCATGTTGTTTTTTTTTATACTGCTGTCTAGTTATTACTGTCATTTTGCTATACTTTTCAAACGTGCTTGCGTAATTAACTTTTTAATTGCATAGTGTAGGCGTAATGCATCGGTTCTGTGAAAAAGTATTTGGTTTTCTTTGGCGTTACATCACTATGAATGGTTTTACATCTTTAAACCTTAACCTTGAGAATAAGTGCACAAACCTTACCCTTAAGTACAAAAAGTAATATTTGATTTACTTAAGGACCAAAGTTATCTGATGTTATCCACTTTCAGACCTGAACTGTAGACATAGATGTTTGGTCTGATATATTTCCCAATTAAAAATATCATACTAGCCTCTGGACATGATGCTTGTAGGGGGGGGGGTCATGTCCTTTTTATTGCACATTTACGATACTGTGTTTCTAAATGCAGCTGTGTACTGTATTTGTACAGCCCTGAATTTCCAATAAACAGGACAGGACTGTCTGAAGATCCCCAGTTTCTCTACATTATGTAGCGTAACATGTAAAGATGTAGGCGAACACGACAAATCAAGCAAGCTGGCTTTCACTTGTAAATGCTTGATTGTTCATCCATGCCGGGACATAGTGAGCAATCATGCTAATTTTTCCAAAACAGCATGGTACTGTCAGTCAATTATACCAGGAACTCTTGCCAGTTGTTGAGACTGTTACACTAACACTAACCAAATGTCTGTTTCAATGTAACACTCACTTAATCATTTTATGTAACTGCTTAACCCTCACTAGGGTCACTGGTACCCGCAGCCTATCCTGGGACTAACGGGCGCAAGGCAGGGGCTCACCCTGGCACACACCTGGAATTGAAACCCAGAACACCATCATGGTGGCAGTGTCGAGACACGCAAAATGCATAGGGATAACCGATAACAATGCAAACTTCCCACCTGTGGGACTAATCAAGGTTGATCTTATCTTAACTGTGAATGAAAAAAACTAAATAAATAAAAGCAATTAAACAAAAATAGCCAAACCACAAACAATGCTGAGAAGCTCCAGCCCCCTGATTGCAATAGACAAGCAGCTCAGGACTGCGCTAAGATCTGGCTTCTTTCCCGATATGCTTCATAAATAACAGCTAATAACTGTAAAATCCCACTTTTGAACTGCTTTGACCAGAAGTTTGACCAGCAATCTGTTATAGTTATGGAACACAGCAGATGACTGTGGGATTTCTGCTGTAAATTTACATCCGTGGGTTTTTTTTTGGTTTTTTTTTTTTTTTTCACCGAGTCGGGATGTTTTGCTGCCTCAGGACCTGCGCAGCTTGCTGTTGTTGAAGGAACCATGAATTTTGTTCTATATGAGAGCATTCGTATGGAGAGCGTCTGCCCATCGGCCCGTGAGACGAAGCTGAAACATAATCGTGTTATGCGGCAGAACAATGATGCAAAACGGAAAAGCAAATCCACATCGGAAATTCCAACACCGAGACGAAACAAAATTAATGTTTTGGAATGGCCTTGATCAGTATATCTGAATGAATGCACTTCTGCAGTGAAGGGTGGGCAGTCTATGAGACCGATGTTAGCATACGGGAAAGAACATGAAAGAACATGAAACAAGTTATTAACTTTAGAGGGCATTGCTTTCTAAATAAATGACAAGAATTAAATTCTGTTGTTTTTGATAAGGTTCTCTTTTCAAAAGGTTCTCTTCTCATTCATTTTCTTGTCAGAAGCAATATCAAAGCACATCTTAACATCGTAACAACCTAAAACAAACAAATAAGCAATCAAACAAAAGCCTAAACACACTCCTTACGATTTGAATTTTTTATTTAATTCATTCAGGGATCAAGGCGAGCAAAGAAACTGATAGTGTGCTGTTATATGTGTTTTCATGTCGGATTACAAGGCATAACAAATAGTTATTGTGCTTGCATCAGCAATAGTTTTATAGCTGAATTCGGCACCTCTTCTCCTCCTACAGTTTTTAAAATTTAGGCATGGTCTCAACATCGAAACACCTGTTAATTTCACCCGCAGTGCGTGTGTATATAGGCTTTTATTGGTTGATCAGGGTCCGAGAATGGATTGTTTAAAAATCGATGTTTGTGGTCGGGGAGTGTATGGGGAGAGAAAGAGGATGGTCGAGTCGCCTTCAAAATATGTGTTGGAGAGAGAGTCTGTGACGTCACGGATAAGAAAGCCAGAAAAGGCAAAAAAACGCCAAGAAACAAACATGGAGCACAACACACAGAACACTCATAAACGTCAAGACACTAAAGCTCAGGTCAAGTTCACTCTCCCCTACGGCCCGGGCTCTGAGTCAGAACATCGCGAGTTTCTTGTGGAACTGCAGCTGGTGTGTCTATACTCAGTTACATCCTGATAACATAGAAATGCAAATAGACATATAAAAATATATTATATATATAAAATGTATTTAATAGTCTTCATTCTGATTGTTATTACTAGTATTTACTTTTTGGATTCTTGTGTGATTGATTTTGCTTTTATTTAGTTTAATTTATTTTTTCACCCAACCCCCTCCCGCGGTATTAGTGTGCAGTTCCAACTAGGACAGCTAGAACTTGTCCCAGTCACACCAACCATTGGCACCGGAAGCATTTTTAAGGCGGGGGGACGCGTCAGTCTACCCGGTGGGGCATTTTGGGGGTTGGGGCATTTGGGGGGTTTGTGTAACATC
>JBBIGA010000083.1:22523673-22533690 GCA_037576975.1 Alestes dentex | reverse complement strand
TCTGCAACATAGTTGGGAAGAACTTTCTGCAGAATGAACAATGAGACACTGAACCGCTTGAATTTCAATACAAAAAAACAGAAAAATTGGAGTGTTCTAAAACTTTTGAGCGGTAGTGTAGGTAGTCAGTATCAAATATTTTAAGACATTTTAAGCCTTTTAAAATAAGTGTGGGAACACTGTTCATATCATCAGTACTAACTGCGTGACCTTTCACGCAAAATAAATAGTACATCAAGTATGGACTCGGGTTCCTGTTAGTTTGGACACGGCGAGTTCAGCTCGGCAGTCAGAAACGCAGTTTTTGTAATAAATCAGCCAAAATGTAGGATCCCGCGATAATTGTACCGTCTGGTACACTTCTAAAACTAATTTTGGTAAGAGGTTGCCAGACATTTCTCTTCCTTTATCTCTCTGCAAATGTAGAAATGAAATAAAAGAGATTTAGTTGAAGTCTCAGTTCATGTCCTCGCACATTTCTCTCGACAAAGCCGGGGAAAATGAAATAGCCCGCCCTTCTCAGTGAGATCGAGCCCCGGCTTCTAGCAGTTGATAGATATTCAACAGAATACATCTGGATTTCTTGATAAATTACCCACTTTCCTCTGCTGTCCCATATGCTCCCTTTGTTTTCAATGGCGGCAATCTTGGCGTCACTTCAACCTTCGCCGTCTGGACCCAAGTCGGCAAAGACGATCGTGAGGAGTCGCTGGCGTGTAGCTGAAGAGTTTAATTGCTTTTTAATACCTTTAAAATCCCACAAAGAGCTTTCATTAGCTAGCGTCTTTTCACCAACGGACCACCGGAATAGTCGCCATATTATCATTTTTAAAATCATGATAATTCGGTTTTAGTTTAGATTTTTCTTTCCCAGTCTCGGCCAAACAGCATGAGTTGTCTTCCACTCTGCAACTAGGTAAACATGACTGGCCAGGCTGCCTGCTAATGTAAAATCAGCGAGAGTTTTTCCCTCCTCTGAGGGTTCCTGCTCAGAGCGTTTTCAGTGTGCAGATGGCACTGTTAAATGTAGTTGGGGACAGTGATGAGTGCCTGCATATGGACTCAGTGAGACAGGGAACCGTAGCCAGAAAAGATTCACACACCCAACACAAATCAGCCATGTTAAAATCAGCACCTCACTGTTAACACTTGCCCAATGTATGTTGTGCAATTTATTCACTGGTGTGACTAGTATGGGTGATTCTGAAGTGTAGGAGAAGGTGTGGTTTCTTCAGTTTTGCCCTTTTTTATGAAATTAGTTATTCTGGGAGTTTTGGGCACTTTGTTACTGGTAACATTATGGTCAGGTTGGTTTGGGTCTAATTATTCAACCGTCAATACCACCTATTTGTAATATCATGTAACAAATTATTTTCCTTATTGTACTTGTAGACTATTGGTCAGGTTGGTTTGAGTCTAATTATTCATCCATGAATACATCCATCCATGCATCTGTCTATTTGTCCTTCTCCATGTCCATCTATATTTGGCTCTTTCAGCCATCATCATCCTCCTAAATACAAGTTGTAGCTACACATTATGCTTGTTAGGTGGAGACCCCCAGTCCCCAGTCTTTCAATGCATCAATCTGTTTGTCTAGCCATCCATCCATCCGTCCATAATTGTCTCTATAACCCACTCGTTCAACTCTCTCCTTCCATTCTTCTTAATAGACTTGGTCACAAGGTGTTATTCAGATACCAGTTTGTCTTTACATCCATCTCTCCACCCACCCTTCCATCTGTACATCCTTATATCCATCTATTACATTTACTCATCAATCCCTCGATCCATCAGTGCATGAATCTGGATTGACACCCTTTTATTTTTTACCTCTCCTCTTACTATTATTTTACTACATATCCCTCCATCCGTTTATATATTGAGATTGCATCCATTCATTTACCCATCTGTTTTCCCATGTGCTCTTTCACCTATCTGTCCATCTGTCCACCCATCCATCTGTCCAACCACCCATCTGTCCATCCATGTGTCCGTCCATCCATCCATCCATCCACCCATCCATCCATCCACCCATCCATCCATCCATTCATTTGTCCATCTCTTTGTCCAGCTCTTTGTCCAGCCATACTAAGTCTTTATATGAGTTCTTCTAACCAGCCACCTTTCCTTTTGTCCATTGCTGCCTGCATAACCTGCCCATCCATCTATTTGTCAATCAGCTTTCTTGCTATTATCTTACCATCTACCCCTGCATTCATTTATATGTTGAGATGTGCATTCATTCACTTACCCATCTGTCTTCCCAATTATTCTTGCACCTGTCCATCCGTCTGTCCATCCATCCGTCCATCCCTCCCTCCCTCCAGGAATCCATCCATCCATTCATCTATTCATCCCTTAATTGATTCTTCCATCCATGCTTGACTTTTTCAACTGCTCTTTCAACCATCGTGCCTGGCCACTTCATCCTTCTTAATAGTCATGGCTACATGCTATGCAGAAGACCCCCGGTCCCCACCATAGTCTTTAAATTAATAGTGTGCTGCTGCTTAGCCTGAAGAGCTCCATTTATAATTGAAACGGTTCCACGAGTGAGTCTGAGACTTGGGCTGGTTAGCGGAGCTCGGCGGCACTGAGAAGGCGAGAGGGAATACTTTATTATTTTCCTCACTGTTCTGGAGCATGGCTGAGGGCTCTTCCACTGCGCTTTGCTGAACACGGAGCACAGACACACATATGCACAGACACACACGCAACGTCGAGGGGCGGCGTCCTCCCATCCAGCGACAGATATTAATGAGAGAATCTGTATGCATTGGAAATCACACATTTATAACCACTTAATTACTTGCAATTAAAAACCCATTTTGTAACCCCAGCTAACCTTTCTATATTTCTCCGTTCTCCCTCTACACTTTTCTATACCTCTCTGTCTCTTTCTGGCTCTCTCTCTCGGTCTATTTGTCGGTCTGTCTCTTCCCCTCTCTACCTCTCTCGCTCTCCTCTCCCTCTTTCAAGTGGCATTTTATCATTTTGTATGATTACGCCTTGAGGCGTTTCTATCCGTCTTTCTCATCTGCTCCTCCTTTCAACCCCTCCTTCACGCTATCCATCTTTTTCACTCGTACACCTTTTAGACAGGATGCTAAAGGCTCACTTTCTTAAGCACTGCCTTATTTATGCACATTTACCATTGCCTTCTTTTTTCCCTTCTGCATTTAATGCGTGAATATCACCGAGAGACCATATTACTGTAATGGCATCTACATTATGGATGGCCTGGAAGAAGATTCTTTGGGGGGAAAAAAAAAAAAGGCTTTCATTCCAGTGTGTTATTGTCATGTCCATTCATCAGTCTACCAAGCCAGCCAGACAAAGTGCCTTTAGACAAGTATGAAATATATGGTAACCTTCACCCTAAAAACTGTTTTTAAGGGAATTTGGCAAAAGCAATGCTGCTCTTTAGAAGTTCTCTACAATGTAGCACCTGTTATTAATGGTTCTTTAGAAATGGTTCTATATACACTATATATATGGACACTGCATTCAAATACATGGAGTTGCCCCCCCACCCCCCTTTGCAGCTGTGGAAATTTGTGTCCATTCGTTCTGTAGAGCATTTATGAGGTCAGGCACTGATGTTGGACGAAAAGGTCTGGATCACAATCTCCGTTCCAGTTCATCACAAAGGTGTTGGATGGGGTTGAGGTCAGGACTCTGTGTGGGACAGTCAAGTTCTTCCACTCTGAACTCCTCCAGCCACGTCTTTATGGAGCTCGCTTTGAGCACTGGGACACAGTCATGATGGAATAGAAAAGGTTCTTCTCCAAACTGGGTCCACAAAGTTGGAAGCATGGTGCTGTCCAAAATGTCTTGGTCTGCTGAAGTATTAAGATTGACCTTCACTGGAAGTAAGGGGCCTAACCCAAACCCTGAAAAGGTGTGTCCATGTAGTGTAGCACCAGACAGTGTTCCACTATTGTTACAAGTCAAAGAACCCTGTTCTCCTAAATTATTGCTAAAAACAATATACATTTTATAGGATTTTTTTAAATTGTTCTTTAAAGAGCCAAACACTGAAGGTTCTTTTGGAAATTGCTTTTATTTGGGAATTGCTTTTAAAATTATTTTTTGGCATTGCTTGACAAGCTAACGTTTGTAAGGACCTTAAACACTAATTTAAAAAAAAAAGTGCTTACTGACATCAGGGCTCTACGCGCAATGCACAGAGTGTCTACACTCCATGTATGAAAGAATAAGCACGTTCAACCATTGTAAACACAGCTCAGTGAACATCTTATTCCACACCAGTGTGTTTTAATGAGAAGTCGGACCCCCTTTTTTCTGCTGTAACAGCCTCCTCTGTTCTGGACAGGCTTTCTACAAGATTAGAACATGGCTGCATGGATCCGCTTCCATTCAGGCACAAGAGCACTGCGGGATTCACACCAGACACATTGTTTACAGACCAAAGTGACTTTTTTCTTATTGTTTTTAATGAGAGAGATGCAGTTTGCAGCCTGTTGTCTTTTTTCTGCCTGGTTGTCTTTCGTGTCAAGTGCTCCAGGCAGCCTGAGTTGAAAAAATAAGTAAATTTGAATTTACTGTGGTGTACTCAAATGGCATGCCTTCAGTGATGGTTGCAGCTGCCGAGCACCCTGTTTTAACTTGCACTGCCTCACTGGCTAGTTAACAGTAAGACCTCTTTATGAATGGATGGGTGGCTGAATTTTCTGCTTCTATAAATTGAAAAGATTGCTAACACTTCTTCAAAGACTAAGACAGTGGAGTTCATTTTTTTCTGGTTTAAGATTATCCCCCCTTCTCTTATAGTGAGGTCAGGCATTAATGATTCAATCCCAAAGCCAATTAATGGATTGATATCAGGGCTCGATACATACCAGTTACGTTCATCCACCAAACTCAACAAACCCTTTTTTGTGACCTCTTTTGGAACAAAGGGGGCTTTATTAAACAAGAAAAGGTATTTTCCAAACTGTCGATGAAGAATGAATGGACCCAGTCCAGACTATGAAAAACTGGCAATTATTCCTCCTCCACCAAACTTTACAGTTGGCACTGTGCATTCAAGCATGTAGCATGACATCCTCAGATTCATTTTCAGTCTGCGAGATTGTGAAGCTTGATTTATCACTTCAGACAGTCTGTTTCACTGCTCCAGAGTTCATTAGTGTTATGCTTTATTGATTAGGAAATGATGAATCATGCTTAATGTGAGCGGGACATGAACTAGTGAGGTGGGAAAGGTCAATTTTGATTTCAGACTGACTTTAACTGCGGTAGGCTATATGTCATTTTAGATTGTGTTGGAAGATATGCATAAAAACATTTTATTTCCTTAAGTGTGCATTCTGTCTGGTTTGTATTTTATAAAGCGTTCACTTTGGTGTAAGGTTTGATGCTGGATTTGAAGAGAACAAATCAGGTCAATATTGACGAGCTGTGTCAGGAGTTTAAGACATTGCTTTAGGATAGAGTAGCAGTACTCGGGAGGCTTATTAACTGTATTACGAATTACCTAAATATTGTCAAGTTCTGCGATTTATTTGTTTGACGTCATTTTGCATTAGCTAATGCACAAGTTTTTGTGAATGCGATTTTGAATTAGGGACCAATTCCTCGTTCAATTACACCTGTTCAAAGCCTGTGGTATCTTTAAGTTGCAAAATTTCCCCCAAGGAAATCAGGATAAATATTCATTGTTCCATCCCTTTCTCCTGCTCTTTCTGTGAATTGGACCTAGTGGTCCCGTGGGTAATATTTGGCATGATGGAACCTTTATTTCGTTCTTTTTTTTCCCTGAGAAGGTAGGACAGTAATTCCCTGGACAGAAGATTGAAAGGACGACTTTAGATTTGCTGCTGTCTGTGCCTAGGTGTGTGTGTGTGTGTGTGTGTGTGTGTGTGTGTGTGTGTGTCTGTGTGTGGAAAAGAGCAAGCGCCAGAGAGTATTTGTGTGTTTGTGGGTGTGTGTTTAGGAAATGTGCCTCAGACAGGGCTGGAAATTGCTCCAGCTGAAGAGGAATCACTTGCTGTACTTTTTCATCACGGCCATGCAGGCAGGAACAAAGACATCATTCAGTCACCCATTCACAATGCATATTGATCAGCTTCGTCACACACTGTCTGTCCCCATAAACCCCTGCATCTCTCTCTTCTTTCAGGCTGCTCTTTCTGTGTTTCACTTCCGTCTATATGCCGCTCTTGCCTCCTTTTCGCAAGTCCGTGTTCGTGTTACAGGGTTAACGTGCGGCGAGTCTATTTTTTCCCCCTAAAATGACACATCTGTGCTGAATGAACACAAAATATTGATCTTTTTGAAACCTATCTCAGACACACAAGTATCCAGATAGCTTTTTGAATTAGTGAGTTCAGCTATTTTACTGGCATATGTGTTCAGAGGCATGCACACAACTTGTATTATCTCCATATAAAAGTACCAGTGGAATGGAACTCCCTGGAGCAGCCACACATAAGGCTAAGGCCACTATACCCCAATCCCTGGCTTCAACAAAGGATGGTGGAGCAGTGGAATTGCATTCTCTGCACTCATAGAGCTCTATAACCAATGTCCTTGGAATAAGATGAAGTGGGGTTTGCGATACAGAACTAATAATCCAACATCAATCCTTCACTCAGGTAATGCTTTTGTGGTTAAATGCAATCAAATGCTCACACCAATGTAGTGTAAATCCTTCCCAGAGGAGGCTATTACTGCAACTGGTACAAATGGAACATGGTAATATATTTGAATGAGAAGGTGTCTACAAACCTGTGGGCATGTTGTGTACATGTCACATGATTTCCCTCCAAGAGATCATATCTTGGAACTATTCAGCTTCACTCTAGATTTGCCTCATTATCGTCATCAGCCTCTCATCCGTATCCGGATCTGTGTCATCCGTGTCATCCGTATAATTTGTTATTTAGTCCATGTACGCTGTTGTGTCTTTGACTCACACTCAGTGGCCGTTTTATTAGAGACACTCCATGTAGTGGAAAGGGACCACCATAGGAGTACAGCTGACAAGATATTATTTTGGTGGTGGACCATTCTCAGCACAGCAGGTGTGTGGTGCTGGTAAAAGCATATCATCAACAAAAAAGGTAAGTTATAGTTTCTAACTGTACAACTACAAGATACAAACAAAAGTGGCTTGTGGTCCATAAAAAAGTCAAAAGACGGTTCTTTATCCAGGCCTCCAAGTGAGTTTTAGTGATAAATGTAAATGATTTTAATTAGAATAGTGAGTCTGCGCTATTTTATTTTATGTTGTTAGCTTTGTTTAGTTTGAGTTTTTTTGGTTTGTGTGGCCTAGAATTTTGGTGCACATGAACTGTTTTTGAAATGTACTCTATAGTTTACTTACTTATTCACTTACTAGAATATTAACTTACCAGTGGTCCTGTGGTTGTCTCCTTCCATTGATTCCAGTAGAGGAGCTTATAGCTGGTACAGCAACTGTTGGGCTACAGTTAATAACTATAAACCTGCAAAGTGTATGTGTGGTGTAAATAAGTGAATTAATAGAATACGCATTTTTAAATGATGTAGTGTAAATGAGAAAATGTGTGCCTTCTTGTGAACTTTCTCCTCCTGATCTTCCTTATCTCTCTCCTTAACCCCTTTTTCTTGCTGCTGTCCTCCTTTCGATTCCTCTCTCTCCCTCACTGACGCTTTCTCTCTTTCTCTCCTTGTCCTCATCCTTCTTTCTCCTTCATTTGTCTCTCTTTTGTCTCTTTTCTTATCTTCGTTCTTTACTTTCACCGTCTTTATCTCTCTCTTTCCTTTAACCTTGATTCCTCTCTTCGTCTTTCTTCTACCGTGCCTCCCTTTCCCTCTTCCTCTCCCTCTCTCTCTCTCTCTCTCTCTCTCTCTCTCTCTCTCTCTCTTCCTCTCTCTTGTGGATCAGGTTATATTCTCCCAGGGGGTCCAGAGTGTAAATCTCCACTGTATATGACCGCATTTCCTCTGTCTCTCTTTTGCACCACCCCATTCTTTCTTGTCCTCTCCTATCAGTCGCATGGTAGTAAAGTAAAATTCATTCAGAATACATATCCGAGGTTTTAATATCTGAGGATCTGCTCCATCTTGTACCAGGAAGAGGCAATCATCTGTGTTATTTTGTTATTTATTCCTCCGTTTCGCTTTTAGCCCAAAGAGCCCGCACAGATCCATCCGGCAGAGATATTTGTTGGGGATTGTTTCGAGCACTTCTCTTCCCTCAGCCTGGCTCCAATCTTTCACTCTGTACTTTTTAATCTGAAGGGCGGCAGCTCAGTAAATGCACTTCAAACGAGCGAGAGGGAAGGGGCCATTAGGCGGGGTTAAGAGAGGAAAAAAAGTGGCCACTTTTGATTCTCAGCCCTCTGAGTCTGACTTCAGATGCCCGCTACGGTGCTTTTCACACTTCCACTCTACCTCCACCTGCCTCTGGATCTTTTAATTAAAGGCGGGGTGGAGATGAATGAAAAGCATAAACACAAGATAAGTCCAGAGGCAGACTGAAGACTTGCCTTCAACTCTACAGATGTGTGGAAAAAAGAAGCCCACTTTTTATACATCACAGTAAACCTCCGTCCTGGAGAGCCCCCCCCCCCTTGCATTTGTGTATTATCATCGAGTTACAAAACAGAACTTCGGGGAGACCATAATGAAATAATGCTTCACACCCAGGAGCCAAACTTGTCTGGGAGTTTAGGCCGTTTTAAAGAGCATGGCGTAATGAACATAATTCAAAACTCCACGGTGTTTGTCTTGGGTAATATTACGCTAATACGCGTTGGCCTAATGGTCCATTTAAAGTTCTGCATGGAGCACAAAGTTCAAGGGCCGGCCCAGAGCGCGGTGCCATCATTCACAATTACCGGCCTGTTCCACTCCATAAGTGGACCCTGATTTGATTACGCCACGAATACTAATTAAATCCAAATCGACTGAAGGCCAGTGTGTGTGGAGGGGCTCGTTAAGTCCGTTAGATGTTCATTAAGGGCGTCAGGCCGGCGAACTCTGCGCTGTAGCGCGCCGTCTCTGAGGGCTAGCGCTGTTAGCGCGAGGCCAGGGGTTAGCGGCTGAGAGAAATGGGCTAATTGGAGGTGACTGCTAAGCTCCATGCAGAAGTCAGCTATTAGCACGGCTCAGCGTGGTCAATACGGCAAAGCGGCGTGCGGCAGATCATACTAAGCTTTTGGGGTTTGGTGATCCACGATCGACACGGTCAGGATTCATATCCTAATCCCAGTGACAGGACAAGCCTCCCGGCCTGCTAAACTGCACTTTTCCTGGTCGCCCTGCTCAGTGTGTGGAATGTACATGTCACATCTTATATATTTTCAATAAATCTTTTTTAAAATTTGTCTAATAGACTAATCAACATATAGACTGTGTTGAATTATGAATCTTAATATTATTTTGTTACTGCGTAATTTTAGTTAATTCAATTTTACCTGACACCGTTTTAAGATTTGTTTTAAGAGATGTCACTCAGTAAATGTTACTTATCTTATTGCATTTAATTTATTGCCTAATGTAAGCATCTACATCTCATTTTCAATTTTTTTTTTTTGGAAATCAGTGTGTTTACAGTATATATTAAAATTCCTTGACAGCGTAGGAAGTGGTGACGTCTAGAAATTAGTGAGACCGATCATAATCCAAATCAGTTCTTTTTAAAACAATTCCTAGAAAAAAAATATGTATTACCTTAAAATGTGATTTCACATTCTAAGATTTTGTTTAACTATACAGACTATACGGACTATATATTTTTTTACCTATACAGATTTAACTATACACTCATATTGGTAAACAATACACTTCAGTTTTCTCTACATTAACTAACAGGAAGTTCTGTGACATCCAGTCTTTAATGCAGTCCCCAATCATATTTAATCTAGGTGTATCATCGGGATTTGCAGAGATATAAAGCTGTGTATCGTCTGCATAGCAGTGGAAACTAATCCCATGTTTCCGAATGATCATCCCTAAGGGCAGCATGTACAAAGTAAATAAAAGAGGTCCTAAAACAGAACC
>JBBIGA010000083.1:22481896-22510990 GCA_037576975.1 Alestes dentex | reverse complement strand
TGACTCTGTTTCATCCATCAGAAACTGAATCAGGAGTGAAGCTGCTGGAATACAGACCATAGAAAAGCTGCTACACAAACACTACTGCACTCACAACACATATGGAGGCGTTTCTTATTTTTTACACACACACTGCAATAGTTCAGAAAAGATTAGTAACCTGTGCATTTTACACACACATGCTGCTGCAAATTGTACAAACAGTGAACAGAAAAAAAGGGAAAAGTGGTCTCTTATTTTTTTCCATGGCTGCATGGAATATATATATATACACACACATACACACAGATCAAATATGACAAAACCACCTGCCTAATGATGTTGTGTAGGTCCCACTCGGCCACCAGACCACTTTCTTGCATTGCTCCATGCCTATGTGACCATCGTGGGCGCTTTTTGCCAGTGGAGAAAGGTCCATATAGGTACTCTGACTGGTCTCTGACTATGCAACTCCATACAGTCAAATGTGTCAGCAGCATTAACTTCAAAACTTAACTTTAACTTTCAACGATTTACGCTGCAGTTCTTCTGTGAGATCAGATGGACTAGCCTTCAGTCCACATATTCATCAGTGAGCACTGGGCATCCATGTAGCTGCTATTAGTTACCACTTGTCCTTCCTTGGACCACCTTTGGTAGATACTAATTACTGCATATCAGGAACACCCCACAAGACCCGGTGTTTTGGAGACGCTCTGTCCCAGTCGTCTAGAAGTCACAATTTGGTACTTGTCAAAGTCACCAGAGAATCACAATTTCAGATTTGACCTGCTTCTTGGAACACATCAACTATGAGAGACAGAGAGAGAGAGAGAGCTAGAGCATTGATGAATAGATTGAGGAAGGGGGGAAGGATTGGGCAGAAAGAGGGAGGATGTGGAAGAGAAAAAATGGTCGAAAGAGAAAGGCATACTATAAATATGTGTGTGAGGTGAAAGTGACCATTCTGTCATATGTGAACAGTGTGAAATTCCTCCTCTGCATTTAACCCATTCACCAAGTGAAGCAGCGGGCAGCCAGGAACACAGCGCCCGGGGACGGTCTCTTGCTCAAGGGAACCTCAGAAGTGCCACTAGCAGTCCCAGGATTTGAACCCACAACTTCCTGAACCCAGGACCAACGCCCTAACCACTAGATCGCCAGCTCTGTCAGAGATACTGGCAAGGAGAAATAAAGATGGAGAGAGAGAGACTGATGCATTGTGAAAGAAAAAAAGAATGGAAGAAAGAGAGAAAGAAAGAAATACAGTGGTTGTGTGTGAGAGAGAGGTACTGGGAAAGAGAGAGCGGGAGAGAGAGAGGTACTGATAGAGAGAGGTAGATGTTGATACACATAAAGATACAGATCAAATATAGTACATAACTGCTAGATAATAAAGAGTAGTGGTGTCAGTTATGAATGTAACATAGTCATTCTGCTAGTAACTGTAAAAGAACCAGTACACTGGAAATAGAACCACCGCTGTTATTTGGCTAGTACAGATTGTGCTAAACTCCAAGTTCACAGGAGTAAAAAAGTATAGAAAAAAATTCTTAAGTTGTGGGTACTATGTCAAAGTTGTAGAAAAAAAAAAGTTAAATGCAAAATTTTGGTACCCCTAGTCAAATGACATTTAGTTGATTTTATTGTTTGTAAATACTTATCCTCCACAGAGAACACACCCCTGCACAATTGTAATTGATCAAATTGCTTACATGATACATTTAGCATAAAAATAAAATAAAATGGCCTCTAAAATGTCCACTAAGTTAAAGTCCACCAAAGTAAAAAAAAACTCTCAAAAGATATGAAATATGGAAACATGAAAAGTAAATGTTTTAAAAGATGCTATTAAGAACATTCAGATTAAAGTAACTTCACTACTAGGGTGATTATTCAGATCACACTAGGTTCCGGGTACCTGCAACCCTAGTGAGAATTAAGCGGTTTCAGAAAGTGATTGAGAACTTAATGAGAAATGATTGTTGTCTGCAGTCTTATCTGGTAGAAAGAAACCCCATGCAACATTACATCTAAAAAAAAAAAAAAAAAAAAAAAAACACCAGCCATGTAGGTTCACTGGTTACTTTAGGTAGAAAAAAAAAAACTGCATACATTTGGATTGAAGACATGTGGCTCCCATCACCACTATTATAAAGAAATCGGAGTCAGTAATTTTCTCATCAAGGCTCATCAATGCATTTCACATTTATAGCTCTGGTCTCACGGGGGTTTGAAGAGACACTTATGACCATAATACCACAGTAAATCAACTACATCTTAAAAATCAGAGCTCGAAACATGCGGCCTCTCTTTCGTATCTCTCCCTTCGGCTGCACTTGACCTTCCCTCATTTCCAGGTGTTAAAGTTTAGGGCTCTAAAGTAAGTTTACTCTGCTTGCAAGGTAAAGGGAATAAAAGCAGAATGGCCTGTTGTTAGATGGGTGGTGCACTTGATGGGTAGTGAATACAGAAATGTAAGCAAAATGCTGAGGCCACACACATGCTGGAAATGCCAGAGGTCCAGTAATCGCTCTTGCAGAAAGGATGCAAGCAGAAAGGATCTGAGAGACGGGTGGGGAGGGGGTGGTGTGTAGGGGGGGGTGGATCAATAGCTGTAATGTTGACGCTGTTCAAAATTACCAGGCCGCCACCTGGTGTGGTGCTGTCGCTGAAGGGGTGAATGTAAATAAGACTGTCCAGAGTCTGTGTGTGTGTGTGTGTGTGTGTGTGTGTGTGTGTGTGTGTGTGTGTGTGTGTGTGTGTGTGTGTGTGTGTGTGTTATAACCTGGCTGTTCTCCAGTCTGAGGGGAAGCCTCTCTGGTTTGCAAGATTTATGGCTGTAAATAATGAGTACATTCCTAGTGTGACCAGAGTGTAGAGCTCCATAGGGGCTGGGTCATCCAGTTAAACAATGAATCTTTTTTTTTCCTTCTGCGCTGAGTTTCCAGTTTATTTAAAACACCTCTCTTGGATGTTAGAACTGTTATTAGAAATGCCTACCATCTAGATTTACTCAACACATATACACCTACTGACTGCAGCCCATCTATTCCCACGCAATTTATCGACCTCCCAACACCCCATCAGTGGAAAGAGACCACCATAGGACCATAAAAGTCATAAACTTCGCATGGCTACTATGTTGCGTGCGCGGAGAAATGACAGTTAACGTTGCTGCTCGGCTGGTGGCTTGGTGAACGCGGCGAAAACCAAGCGCCACTCTCGCTCATGAGCGATGATGTAAATGCCAAGACACGCAGGCATCATAAGCTGCGTTAACTGCCTCCAAAGACAATCACTCACTGGGAAAATAATCAGTTTAATAAAATGAAGAAATAGGTGCTGACATCATCTGAAAGAAAAAAACGATTTCATCAGAAGAAAAGTCTATGAAGTCCAAGCTTTTTGGCACCACATACGATTTATTTCGCCACAAAGGCTCGTTGGGTAAATGCCATTAGGCACATTCCGCCCCCAGGGCCACTTCACTAGATATTATTTGGATGGTGGGCCATTCTCAGCAAATCAATTAAACTAACATGGGGCGCGTAGTATGTTTTGGACTGGTACAAGTGTATCAATCATATTGCTGTGATTTTTTTGCTAAGCAGATCCAGCCTAAAACAACCAACCAACAGTAACCAATAGTCAAGTCAAGTTTATTTATATAGCACAATATCATACTCAAAGGTCATTCAATGTGGTTTACATGCAGAGAATAAAAATATTAAGCATTAAAATAGTAGGGGAAAAGTGAAGTAATAGAAGAATACATAGAAAATCAGTAAAAGAAGTTTACAAGTGCAGTGGAAATGCAAAAATGGTTCCAGCAGCGGGTGGCACAGTGACTAAATGCCACTGGGCAGACACTAACCTCTGATGAAGTGTCTGATTATCTGAGCATGGGAAAAGATGGGCTATAGTCTCTATTGGCTATGGGCTTTAGTCTCTAACTGCACACTTACAAGATTTACGAACAAGGTAGATGTTTCAGATGAAGTGTCCTGTCAGTGGATACAGTGTTTAAACCCTACAACTCTGGAGCGCCTGATACAGTCATAAAAGTGCCACACACACACACACACACACACACACGTTATCATGGTGTCAGTGTTGGGCTGAGAATGGTCTTCTACCCAAAAGCTATCTGGTATCATTTTATTGATAGATGGGGCCGAAAGGGGGTGATAAACTGTGCAGAAACAGATGAGCTACTCTGAGTTTGTTCCGACCTCACAATGTGATTGACTGACAGGCAGCCAAATCTTTTTCACTCCGCCTTGCTCCTTGTAACCAGCCTCCAGAAATATAACAGCTACATCAGAGTTTATGACAAGTTACAGGCCTGCTGAAAAACGGTAGACGTGAGATGCCGGTATTGCACTTAAATATTATGCAAATGTAAAACGTGTAGCAAGTTCTGTCACGCCATTAGCTGATAAGTGCGTAGTTTGTTTATATATAGACTTGATAAGCACTTGATGTTCCAGTGTAAACATCCTTAAGTATTAATATGCAGCAGTGCTAGATCACATTTGAAATGTAAACAAACTTTCTTATTCCTCGGTTTTTGTGCCAGTGTTGCTTAAAAACTGTGGTACAGCTGATTTATGGCTGCCATACACCAGTGGCAACATCTCACCATCTACTGCTCTGTAGTATT
This sequence comes from Alestes dentex, assembly GCA_037576975.1. Lineage (NCBI taxonomy): Eukaryota > Metazoa > Chordata > Actinopteri > Characiformes > Alestidae > Alestes > Alestes dentex. Next base: position 22,506,345 of record JBBIGA010000083.1, on the reverse strand, counting down.
ACGTGATTGGAAATGTAGAAAGTTTCCGTATTTGGTAGGTGTTTCCAATTCAAGTCAAAGTGAACTTTATTGTTATCTCAACCCCATGCAAGTATGCAGAGTAAAGCCAGTGTAACCAGTATAAACAGTAAAGACAGTACAGTCAGTATAAAGAGTAAAGACAGTGTAACCAGTATAAACAGTAAAGACAGTACAATCAGTATAAACAGTAAAGACAGTGTAACCAGTATAAACAGTAAAGACAGTACAACCAGTATAAAGACTAGACAGTGTAACCAGTATAAACAGTAAAGACAGTACAATCCGTATAAAGAGTAAAGCCAGTGTAACCAGTATAAACAGTAAAGACAGTACAATCAGTATAAAGAGTAAAGCCAGTGTAACCAGTATAAACAGTAAAGACAGTACAATCAGTATAAAGCGTAAAGCCAGTGTAACCAGTATAAACAGTAAAGACAGTTCAATCAGTATAAAGCGTAAAGACAGTGTAACCAGTATAAACAGTAAAGACAGTTCAATCAGGATAAAGAGTAAAGACAGTGTAACCAGTACAAACAGTAAAGACAGTACAATCAGTATAAAGAGTAAAGACAGTGTAACCAGTATAAATAGTAAAGACAGTACAATCAGTATAAAGACTAAAGACAGTGTAACCAGTATAAACAGTAAAGACAGTACAATCAGTATAAAGAGTAAAGACAGTGTAACCAGTATAAACAGTAAAGACAGTACAATCAGTATAAACAGTAAAGACAGTGTAACCAGTATAAACAGTTTAACAGTAAAAACAAGTATAACTAGTTGGGGCAGCTGGTGGCCTAGTGGTTTGGGCGTTGCCCCTGCAATCAGAAGGTTGTGGGTTTGAATCCCAACACTGCTAGTGTCATCACTGAGATGCCCTTGAGCAAAGCACGTCCCCTCATACTCCTCCCAGGGCGCCCCTCATGAATGGGCTAAATGCAGAGAAAGAATTTCGTGCTGTGGTTTGTTCATGCGTGACTAAAAGGTACCACTTTAAGTTTGTGCAGTCTTTAAGAATTGAAACAATGGCCGGTGAGTATAGATGCCAGTTAGGTGTTTCTATCAGGTGTTGTTTTAATCAGATGTATGGTTTATTGAGAGCAATAACATGGCCCCTATCAAAAAATGAACCACAGTTTGTCATTAAGGTACCCTGCATGGAGAAGATGTTAATGTTATATGAAGGCATGTACAGTATATGGCGCCTATTTGGAACATCATCTGTTCATAGCTGAAAACTCATGAAGGCCCAGATTTGAGAAAAAGAAAATAAAAAAGCCACTAAAGGTAGCACACCAACCCTGAAAAGTGGTTTGTGCACCAGTACAATTAGTTTTTGCAGTTTAAATGCAATTGCAGGCAACTGCTCACAGCAAATATTGATATATAATGATGCTTCGCCGTATATAAACAGCCATTAGCTGTTTTTGGCTGGGTTGTTGCGCATGAAACGGTTATTACACGAAAGCATCACCTTCAACATCTGGAAATGTGCTTCCGCAATCTGTGTGCTGGCGGAGGAGCGCCTGTATTATCCTGAGGCTTTGATCTTCTAAAAAGGTTGTTTAAAATCCCGATATGCACTTGGAGATGCCAAACATAGCTTTTTTTTTTTTTTTTTTGTAAGGTCGTGCGACATCTAGCCCTTCTATTTTCTTGTTAGAGCTGACAGTGGCGACACACTGGCTCCAGACCAGGATTACACAGAGGTGATCATTCTCAGAGAAAGCACGCAGGGGTCAGTCCAGAACAGTTTTGAGCAAGTAAATTCAAAACTGTGGAAACATATCGTCACTGCCACAACAAAACCTTTTGTCCTTTTTTTCTTTTTCTTTTTTTTTTTTTTACATGATTGGAAGGACCAGCTCACTTTTTACAACATTGCATCATGATGATCGAACCAGTAAAAAACACTCCAAAATGACTTTGGAAAACTTCTGGTTGCCTTAACTTATACTGAAGGTTATTCTTTTGGACATTTGAAACTTTTGTCCCAATGAGGCTAACATATATGTTTGACTGAGCAGCTCTTTATTTCATTATTTGTTTCCTGGTGGTTCATTAGCATGCGCTGTGGCCACTCCCCTGTTCTATTTATTTTCATTACAGTTGTTATTGGCCAGGTACCGTTCAAAGTCATATCACTTATGGTACTCATGGTTTGTTATTTAGAAGCAACCTTTTTCTCTTTCCTTTAAACAGCTCCTTCTTCCCCACTGCCATCAGACTCCTTAACAGCTGACCTGAAATTTTGCACATTAAGCTCCTTTTGCACATTAAGCTCATTGTGCACATTAAGCTCATTGTGCACATTAAGCTCCTTTGCACATCCCCTTCATCTACCTCACACTGTGATTTTTGCTCCTTTGCACATTTCCCTCATTTTGCAAATGCACCGTTAATATTTATCCACATCTGCACATCACACTTAAGTCTTCACCAACGCATTTTTTACATAAAAACTCTTAACCTAACCTCGGCATTTGTGTCTGGACGGCAAAAAAAGAATTTCATTGCACAGAGAAATGTACATTTCTACAATAAACGTTTTGAATCTTGAATCTTGAATCTTTAGTAGGGGCGGATAATCGCAAATTACCGATGACCTCAAAGGAGTAAAGTGCAGAAGCACGAAGAAACTTTAAGATGTTCGATTCTCAAGCAAAGGCAGTTGATGAAATGATGACTTGCAGACATATATGTAGGTCAGTGACACATCTAAAGATCTTAATAGGTTGAAAAAATTATCCGAAGAATACGTCCAACACCAGCCCTGTTTGGTGCGGACTAACTTTTTCCTGAACTGGGTTTGTTTTGTCCGGAATAAACAGAATCCTCATTGTGGACAATTTAAGTAAAACTTTATACGGTAAAAACTTAATTTGACCTACATAATCTAAAAACTGCATAATCTAAAATCTAGTAATAAAGGACGGAATTGTGAACGCTGTGCAACGTTGATCATTCAGTTCCGATGTCTCTGTAGCCGCTTATTTGAGTCTGGTTGTAAGGGAGCTGAGACAAACCGTTTGTTTTTACTGAGAGCCAGATTTGTTGTGCGAAACCAGACGCGGTGGTCTGAGAATGTCTCTTGCAATAAATAACTTTTTTATCACGATGCCACACCACTATTTCAACTAATCTGGGTATAGTACGTGTGGTGTTAATGTAGGGCAATCAAACCATCCTTCAGGTTCAAAGGTTCTGTTATGCTCATATGATGCATGTCTTGCAGTGAAATAAATCAAGGCATGTGTGACAGAGTATTAAACCGGCGATAAATGTTTTTTTTACCGTCACTGTGGGCTGTTACCATGGTCACTCGCCTCACTGGTGTGCACACCAACAAAGAAACTGTAGTTCTTCAAAAACCTCAGGTCCTGGGTGCTGCAGGTGGAAATGCGTTTTCATGATCATCGGCACCAAATGATGCAGGGCTTGCTTTTCGCAGTGTGTGTCATTACAGCTCTGTCCACACGATCTGTCTTTTATAAACACTCGATTCTTTACAAACGCTCAATAACGAAGTGTTTCATTTTGTCTCATGGACTACAGAACATATTTTGTACTGGCTGGGCCAGGTATCAGTGACCTGACGCATAATCAAACCAATGGATTATAAAAGAGCACAGATCAAGTATGGTTTGCTTTTACTGGTATGATTTTGATGCATCTACATATTAGAGATCTCTATTTTCATGCAACATAAAGGCCAGGATTTACCAGACTGTACATTATCAAGAACATGTCTGACTCTTAACTATGCTTGAGAGATAGATGTGGATTTTATGCTGGTGGAATAGCGAAAGAACAAAAAACGTAAAATAACAAAAATTCTAGTAATAAAGGATGAATTATGAACATTAGCAAAGTTTATGATCCAGTGCCGTTGTCTCTTTAGCTGCGTAGTTAAGTCTGGTTGTAGGAGAGCTGAGACGAAGAGTGCTGACTGAGAGCCAAAGTTGTTTTGTTCGATGTGTGAAACCAGATGCTGTGGTTCGATTCTGTCCAGTCGATGAAGATCTACACTATACGGACAGATGTGTTGGGACACCTGACTATTACACCAACAGGGACTTTAATGACACTGCATTCAAATACACTGACTTTAATATGGAGTTGGTCCCTCCTTTTGGAGTGTTTCTGAGGGAATTTGTGTCCATTCATTCTGTAGAGCATTTATGAGGTCAGACACTGATGTTGGATGAGAAGATCTGGACCACAATCTCCGTTCCAGTTCATCCCAAAGTTGTTGAATGGGGTTGAGGTCAGGACTCTGTGTGGCCAGTCAAGTTCTTCCACACTGAGCTCGCTTTGTGCACTGGGACACAGTCATGTTGGAATAGAAAACGTTCTAAAACGTTCTAACAGAGTTGGAAGCATGACGTTGTCCAAAATGTCTTGGTCTGCTGAAGCATTAAGATTGTCCTTCACTCGAAGTAAGGGGCCTAGCCCAAACCCTGAAAAAAAAGTCTGTCCCAATACTTTTGTCCATATAGTGTACTTTGCTTTTTCTATTACTTTTACTTTACATTTTGGCTATTGCGGTGTGAAACCAACAGAACCCAGTGAAAACGATACAACGTCACAAAAACCCAGACATTATTGTCAGAAAACACAACTTTAACCCTTGCTGAAAACTTTGAGGCGGTAACTTCTAACTTCACTTTCTACCTTCTCTACTTTGACTGTTTTTGTCAGATATGTGACAAGAACAGTTTAATATATTTTGTCCCATTTTCTTATTGCCAGTGTGTGCCAAGTCCCCAACAGGCCGAGGTGTTTACTAATGGCTAGGCGGACAGTTACGCTTTTAAAGACTAAGGTCCTTTTAACACTTTGAAGGTTTCCTGTTAGCGCCTCTACCTCACTGGCAAATATTCAAGCCAGGTGTGAAAGTATTTGGTGTAAACACAGCATACCCACTTAACCGTTTGCCCTGTGTTCCTCCACTGTGTGTGTTCGCAGCCTGCAGAGCCGGCTTCTACAAGGCCTTTGCGGGGAACATCAAGTGCTCCAAGTGCCCCCCTCACAGCTTCAGCCACTTGGAGGCCTCCGCCCTGTGCCACTGTGAGAAAGGCTACTACCGAGCCGGCAAAGACCCGCCCACCACCGCCTGCACACGTCAGTCAACTTCACTTCACTTAACCCTCTGAGGTCTAAGGCCTTTCTGGCACTTCGAGGCAATTTGCTACACCTTTACATTTTTAAGTACTTCATCTAACTAAATACATCTATGCCAAAGTGACAAATATTGTTCTATTCTGGAAAACCTCAGCTATAATAACATTCAAGTAAAGTGAACGTAATGAAATTCATTTTTTTTTTTAAATATGGTGTAAACATGACATGACAAAAAAACTATCTTCAGAGGTCAGATGTGTCTGGGCTACGCTGCCGTTCTTTCTTTCGGTCTTAATGGCCGGCCGATATATTTTGGCCATGATTATGATCCAAGTTCATTTCATGAAAAATCATAATAGTGTAGTGTTAGATATTATAGTATTAAAATGATGGTTATACAGTGTCTGAGCTAAATTTGAACACACATCACAGCGAGAGAAAGGCAAACGTGTAAAATGCAAGCATAATATTCAGCACAGTATGTCGTCGGTGCTTTATGATGCAAACTGAAGCAAAATGAAAATATAGGGGCTAATTAACACAAACCAAAACACCGGGGTGCTCAACCCCCCCCTTCAAACAGTTATTTTATATTGTTTTTAGTATTATTATATTTTAATTTTATTATTATTATTTTTATATCTTGTTCTATTATTGCTAGTATTTATATTATTTAAGATCTGAGCAAATTTGCAGTTGACAACTGACAATCACATCAGACAGTAAAACACTCTTGAACTAAAACTATTGGTGTTTGTTTCATTTTTGACAATAATAAATATCTGTCAGTATATCTCTCATGTCATTTTTATTTATATTTAATTATTTCAGTTCTTCCTGTTTGGTGATATGCTTCTTTCATTATTCCTTCTTTGCTTCATTTTCTCTCTCTCTCTCTCTCTCTCTCTCTCTATATATATATATATATATATATATATATATTTTTTTTTTATATTTTTTTTTTCTCTCTCTGGCTCTTTCTCCTGTCGACTCAGAATTGTTCGAAAAACTCAAAAATAGTCCAGCATCTGCAACAGCGGCATGCATTAGCATCAGCGTGAAGTAGAAATAATCATTCCTTTGTTATTCACAAGCGTACGCAATTATCATTAACTATAATAATTATGTCCAGGACATATTCTCATTATCATTATGGGCTGACTCTGGAAGGCAGGAGATAAACAGACGGAGCCTCTGAGTCGCAGAACCAGCACGGAAATCTGAACCTGAGTTCATACGCATTCATATCCCACCGAAAGTGGTATGTAGGAAAGGTAGAACGGGATTAGGGAGAAAGTGAGAGTGATGGGAATCAGAGAGACAGACAGTAAATACCCTATCTGTTAAGTACTTTTAGTAACGCTTTATAGTAGGGTGCTGTTCATGAAGCTGGAAGCTATATAGACATTTTGACAGCTGACATAAAACTACGTTAAGGTTTATAAAGCCTAATCATAAGTGTCACCTATCATAAAGCTGTCATTTCAGTCCAGAAAGTGGAGCAGCTGGTGGCCTAGTGGTTAGGTCGGTGCTCCTGTGATCAGAAGGCTGTGGGTTTGAATCCCAGGACTGCCACTGGCACCACTGAGGTACCCATTGAGCAAGGTACCATCCCCACACACACTGTTCCCTGGGTGCTGTGGTCCTGGCTGCCTGCCAGGGTTAAATACAGAGAACAATTTTGTGCAGGTCACATTGTGTGCTGTGGTGTGTCCATGATAAATGGACACTTTATTACAAAAAACATTTATAATGGTTTATAAAGGTCGATGTCAGTTGTCATAAAAAGGTGTGTGTGGATGTCAGGTAACCTCGTGAAAGCTGCTCTACAGTAAATGGGTACTACAAATAATGTTGACAGAACATTATTATTATTTTTTAATGTATTAAAAGTTACCAAACTGTAAAAATAGATTATTACTCTCTCACTCATATTCTCTAACTGCTTAATTCTCTCTAGGGTCGCGCGTACCCGGAGCCTGTTCCGGGGCCAATGAGCGCGAGGCAGGAACTCATCACAGGATGATTATTCTCTTCAGTTTGATTAATAATAAAACTATTTTAAGAGTAAATGGCACTTTCATGTGTTTTGAGGTTCTAGACATTGGACTACATTCATTCAGTTTCACTACTTTAAATCTTGCATTTAGAGAGTATTGTGTAAGTACAATAGGCTGAAAATGAATCCTCACATGGAGCCCCAATTATAAATGCACTGGGTGCGGAACCTGTACCCATAATTACAAATGAGCAGCCCAGCATTTAAAGAGGAACTCCACAGTCTGTAATTCAGAGTGGTTTGAGGTGAACTTTAGATTAACCTACCAGCAAAGATTTATTTCCCAATGCTAATAGGAGTCAGCGGTCATGATATCTACAATGCAAACAACTTTTTTTTTATCGTGCAAAAAACTGTACAGTGATGCTTCATTCGTAATGATGATGGAAAACCTGAAATAAAAAAGTTGATAGAGACTATTTTGAGGCACCTCCCCACCATGGAAAACTTGAACTTCAAAAAAAAATGCTTTTTAGGATAAAGTCATATTTCAGTCCAGCACCAGGTACCACATTCATTACAACTTTTATGTAATAACTTTCTGTGAGCGAGCTTTTAGAACCATTCAGTGCTTTGGTTCTCTAAATCCTGTCACCATCACGGTGAACAATTCTTATTTGTTAAGTTTTACTAGAATGGACCACTTTACATCCAACCAATGTAAATGATTCTATTTACATTCTAATGAAATACTTAAGTAGATGCTGAAAAAAACAAACAAACCAACAGTAGAATCCATTTCATCTTAACATTAAGTGGTCTTCTGATGGACTGAAATGTCATTTCTCACTCAAATATTGTAACAGTAACGTCATTCGTCATTCATTAGTAAGTCTTAGAATTTTTATATCGGTGTGTGTAAGGGGTAAACCTTAGACATCATAATCAGTGGTGAAAACCAAAGCATGTCAATCAGAGAAATTCGGTTGATAGACGAGGAGGTATTTTATTGAATTGAATGTAATACAAAGTACATTTTCTGTGTGCTGTGAAACTTCACATTTACTACATTTCTGCCATGTTTTTGTTAGTTCAGGGCATTGAAAGAGACTTTTTTTTTCAGACTTGAGCTTATTGATACAGAAGGTAATTTCAACAAAGGTGTAATTCATTGCACGACTGATATGAATCAGTTGCGACTTAAGTAATGATGTTTGAATACCCAAACCCAAACAAAAGTGATAAGGGGTCAAATGTTAATCGGGTTAATATTAAATTGTTAATTTTAATTGCGTTGTCTCACCCCTGTCTCTCAGGACCGCCCTCACCCCCTCGTAACCTGGTCTATAATATAAACGAGACGACCCTCTTGCTGGAGTGGGACCCCCCCACTGACGCGGGTGGGAGGAAGGACCTGACCTATACGGTGGTGTGCCGCCGCTGTGGCGGGCCGGCTCAGCCGTGCGACCCCTGCGACAGCGACGTGCGCTTTGTCCCCCGGCCTGTGGGCCTCACTCGCACTTCAGTGGCCGTGCAGGACTTCATGGCCAACGCTAACTATACCTTCCAGATCGAGGCCCTCAATGGTGTGTCCGGAATGGGCCGGGCAGCGCGGCAGGTGGCCAACATCACCATCAGCACGGAGCAGGCGGGTGAGTGCCGCGTGACTGGGCTGAGTGCTTTTGTTGGAAATGCTCGAATTCATGACGAGTTCCGTGTGTTCGCTGATTGCTTTAAATTCCCTTTGTTTGTGTCCTACATTAGTGGGGTAACACCATACTAGCCAAGTTTTTTTTTGTTATCGCTTGCGTTAATCTTGCGCTAAATGTGGTTGAGTATTGCACACGCTGTGATTTATTTATTACACAGAACCCATTTAGTCTCAGATATACACTCACTGGCCACTTCATTAGGTACAGCTACCATGTATCTACACTCAGTGTGCATTTCTCGAGCTTTACATACCATAAACCACTTACCATTTACCATTTATACCGTTACAACTGTATAACTGTGCAATTACAGGTTACAGACACAATTACAGGCTGTGGTCCATCTATATATCATTATTGGTTTATCAGTGGTCAGGACCCCCATATGACCACCACTGAGCATCACTTCAGTGCTTGCACTGCTTTGTCTGTTCCACTTGAACTAGTGTAACATGTGTTTAACTGTCGCCACCATGTCAGTGTCACTGCTGTGTTGAGAATGATCCGCCTTTCAAAATGATACCTGTTGGAAACCAGTCTGTATTTATAAACGGCTACGTGCCTCTATATGGTAAGTGGAGCTGATGAAAGAGATGTACAGTGTTGTGCAAAAGTCCTGCAAAATAATATGTAGAAACCGTTTTTTCATAATAATAATAATAATATCGCTAAGAATTCTAAATTCAGCTAAAGAAAATAACTACAAATAACGTTTTACAGTAAATAATGATATCATGTTCAACATTTCCTTGGCGAAGTCCAGTATTACTGTAGTTTCCATCAGAAACCTGGTTTGACTCGATCAGTCCTTCATTAAATCAAATCAGGAGCCGCTGATGGAATTTCACAAATCCAAACAACGGCTGGAGGAACCGAGGAGGAATCTGGAACCGAACCTGTGTTCTCCTCACCAGCTCACACAATATCAACTACTTTTTTACAAGCCTTGATACTTTTTTACTGGTCTCTTGTTTGATTGCCTTTATTGTAATGTTAACTTTGCCAGCAGGAAAACACTTTATCACACTTTAAACAATTTGCATCGGTGCTTAAGACTTTTGTCCAGTGTACCGAAAAAGTAGTCAGTGAGTGTATATGGTAGATGGCTTTAAAATGATTTAAAAATTAAATATGTTTATAATTATGTACTAGCCATGCACAACTCCAAGGTAAATGAGAATTCTATAGCATCAAGCAGCAAAAAAAAAGTTCTACTAAATAAAATGAAATGCTGTAAAAGAAATGCTGTTACTATACTGTGTGTGGCAAAGTGGGACTGTTAGAACATTGCACAGGAGAATTATTTTGGCTGTTCTTAATTAAACGCAGACTTTTAAATCATATAAAAACATCCCATGTTTTACCATCTGACAGTACCCCACTGGTTAGACTCATGTTCATTGTATCTAGGACTACAGTTTTCCTCTCACAAAATCAGTCCCAGCCTTTGGAAATTAAAATGTGATCGACCGATCACATAATCACATAAACGCTTGGGATCAATGGGATCTAAATCTAGGTATCAGATAAGGTTTCACTGGGCATTTTAAGAATTTATTGAACAAAAATGGACACAAAAATGACTGACCTGTATTTATTAAGTTCCCATAAATTAGTTCATTAATTGTACACAATTCAGCTTCATAATATTTAAAGAGAGTTCATTAATAATATACAGTTCAGTTTTATAATACTTAAATTTATGCCATATAATACACACCTTAAATAACAATAATTATGAATAAGTACATGACAGGGAGTACTAAATACCAGGGAAGACTTGAGATTGTTTTAATGAACTGATGATTTGAGATCACACCTCAGTCTTAGATTTATAGTAAATGTATACATACTAGTCAAGTTTATATGAGTTAGTGTGTAGGTTATGTACTAAATTATGTTTCATTAATTACTTACTAGCTGCGATTCTGATATCACTTCCACGCTAGCTAAGTGTTTTTGTGTCTGCATTTGTTTGTTACGTCGCAAATGCATCTCTGATTGCATTTGTTGATTATTATGGAACTACTCTCACATTTTGGAACCTATTGCATTATATTCGGCATGCTGACCTGCAGTCAGTTCATATGCGTTCATATGATCATACTTGTTAGGGCCAGAGAGGACAAAATCAGGTCCTCATATTAAATATCAGTCTCAGAGCCTTGACAGGAACAACAGGATACGTTCTCCTAAATCAAAATATGAACCTCTAACTGCATCAGCGAATGCTTCCGCCGCTTGGCGTCAGGCCCTTGAGCTCGAGAGCCAATATTGTACGTTGGTGCATCGTTGTTCCTAAAAGAAATTTCTCTGTTTCGCTATGGACCTCTCTGCGCTCCTCTGGGAAATATGATAGCACAACAGTCCACTCCAGTGCTATTCTCAGTGTGCTGAGCAAACCCATTTCGAAGACAAGGGTCTTTCTTTCAGTGTGTCATTGGAAGAGCTACTGCTTCTCCTCGCCCGGACTCAGTTTTACACTAATAAAGATATACTACTGTACCTCTGGACGACGTGTCCTTTTTTTTTTCCACGCTTGTTCCTGGCAATGTCAGCAGATACAGCCAATACAGGACTCCTGTCTGGGTTTATTAACCTGTCCTACAGGCTCCTCTGCCCAGCTCTTGACCTTCACCCCTCTCGCAGGACTTTTCTGACCTCCTTCCATGGCTGGCCTCTTGCAGACTTACTGCTTTCAGTTCCGATTGGCTGATTTTGGCCTGCTCTTCAAACCCCAGTGCCTGGAGACTGACAAAGTCATTTGTTAGGTTGTCAGGCACATTGCAAACACATTGACCCTCAGAAGGCAAGCGTTATTACTGTTGTTTTGCTGTATAACTACATAATTAATTAGATAGTGTAATACATTTAGGCAGACAAATATACATCCAGTCTGTGTTCTGCGCTGACCCGTTTGCGTCTGCTCTTTTTCATTTGTTTGATATCTAACACATGGCTGAAGGGAAGGTTTCTCTTTAGGCACCCTGAGTTCCTTTCATCAAATTAAATCATGTCTGATTTTTATTAATAGTTTAAACTCCCTGCTTTTCTCTTACTTCCCTCTCACTACCCATGTTTCAAAGAGCTGATGAGTGAGAAATAATTCATGTAAAATTACACCATACTTTTGTTGCAACTGGTGGTAGCAGCAACTTCCAGAGGTTAAAGTAATAGTTGGGCTAGAAATGAAATAAATATTCCACTTACATTAGATGCCGTCGATCAGACGAGGTGTGTTTGAAGTCCAAATTTTGCTTCTTCAGTTTAGAACTGGAGCTACGAGGCTAACAAGGTGGCACAGACTTGTTGCTGTGGTTAAGGACACAGTGTGATTTACTATGAGCTATAAAACTAAACTGAATTTCATTGTTACGGCAATTTATGATGCTTGTTGCCACAAAAGCTAAATCAGCACTCCTACTCCTGAGGCGGTTTGTGAAAACAGACCTTGTTGTCTGCCTGCTACACATTTTGTTCACCTTAATTGGGAGCTGGATGTGGTCTGAGCAAGATGAGAGGAGTCTTAGGTATGTATTTATGGAAAATATGTGGGTGTCTATTGATGTCTAATGTTTATAATCAATGGTTGCCTGCAGTTCTAAACTACAGAAGCAAACCATGGACAGCAAATATGTCTATATTACAGGTGAGTGGAAAACTGTTAGGAACTGTAAATGTAAGGTTTTACCAGACTCTCCTTTTAAATGAATAAGATACATTGTTAGATTATATATTAACAGCAAAAGAAAACTGGATCTTTTTCCACGTTCTTATAAATTAAGGGCCCAGATTGTTCTTGGCTTGGATGTATGGCCCATTACTTAGTATACAACCTTGTTCTGTAGTGGCAGTTCTCCAAACATGGTTCTTCAGTGGTGTTGCTTGAATGAGCTGTGCTTGGCAGCCTGATTTTTAAGAGTACCTGACTTTGCTCTAAAGTCGGCGCAGGACTTCATCACCTTGGCTCCCGTTCATTGTTAGCGCTGTTGAATGAAGTATTCTGTTAATTATCAGTGTGATGTATGGCATGTCAGGCATGGCGATGAGGCCGGGTTGTGTTTAACACTGCCGTGTGTGGCTGCTCAGCTCTTGCGGATGACAAAGGTGCTCATCAGTATTGATGGCGGTCACGACGGTGGTGTGATTACTGTGATGTGTGTGTGCTTGGTGAGCTCTAATCACAGCCGAGAGAGAGTAGCACAGTAACACAGCTTCCAAGCAACCCCACAATCTACCACCTGCTGACACCTACACCACCATTACAGGCACATGGGGCGAGAGAGAGCGAGAGAGAGCGAGAGAGAGCGAGAGAGAGAGAGAGAGAGAGAGAGAGAGAGAGAGAGAGAGAGGGATTTCCAGATATAGATCTTTACTCTGTAAAGGTGAAACCTGCATCCGTGTATTTTAGAGCTATTAATGTTGCTTTGCTATACATAGAAAAAGACAGACACAGAAATAGGTCCTTTACATTCATACCATAGAAGAACCACCTACCTACCCTTAAGAACCTTTAGGTGGCATTAAAATTACTTTTTTGTAAATTAGATGTCGTAGAGATGAGAACCTATTTAAAGTTTTCAGAGCATAAATATAACGTAAAGGGTCTAAACCAATTAGACATTGGTGAAGTTGGCGCCATTAATAACCTTTATGGCGTACAGTTCTGTATTGCAGGATTCATAATTTTCACTCTTAAAAAGTGTTTTGGTAGCAATTGTGGAACCGGTTTTGCTGCTAGGTAGAACTATTTTGGAACCTGAGAAACTGATTGAGAACCGCTTAAGAATGAAAACTATTTCAAAGCATCTCCAGATCATATAAAAGTTCTAAACAATTAAAAGTTTGGTTTTTTTTTCCTCAAAACTATTCATCTAAGCTGAGAATGTTTCTTTGTTTTTTTTTAGAGTGTTTGGAGAGACTTATGAAGGTTGTGTATGTCTTAATTCGTACGAAAGAATTTTATTTCACGTTTTAGAACAATACTAAAGATGTCAAAGGTATGAAATAACACACATGGAACCATGCAGAGACCAAAAAGTGTTAAACAAATCCAACCATCAAAGTAGCCCCCCTTTGTGCTGATGCAGCTGTACACACTCTCGGCGTTCTCACAAGCAGCTTCATAAGGAGCCACCTGGGATGCTTTTCTGACAAATACACAAATGCTCAGCACTGCTTGTTGAAGGCATTTAAAATATATATATATATTTTTTTGCTAGTTTTGGAAATAAATAAATGCATAAGCAACTCCACCACTTATGTCACATACTTTGAGCAATGCCATAGAAAAAAGCATCTAAAAATCCATAATTTGAAAATGAGACTGTGAAGAAGCTTTTTAAAGAATTAGCCTGCATATAATGTAGTGGTTCTTTACCAATTTAGTGGTTCTTCCTAGAATTCTGTAAATGTTCCGCACACTCACAGTCTCACTTATAGAAATGGCTCTCAGAGGAGCTGCCTATGGAAAGGTTCTTTAGAGAAACAAAGGGTGTTCCTCTTTTTGGGAATTTTTGGGACCATGTTTCTTAAAAGAACCTTTTCGGGGACCATATTTTTGAAAGTGTAAGTGTTTGGATCAGGGGATCCCCAACTGTGATACATGTAACCCCTTGACCTTCACCCTATGATGTTAGAAGGTAGTTTAAAATGTATTGATTAATTTCTATATTACACTTTTACACTGTATGTGTACCTGTAATGATTGTGAGGGTCAAGACAAGTAGGTAATTTAATTGCAGGATCCAAAAAGTTTAATACCAGAGAACAAATAACAAAAACACGAACAAAAATGAGGGTCCCAGGGTATACAATTACTCGAGAAAATACAAAACACACGACGGTCCAAGGTATAACAAGGACAGGACACAGCAGAAACAAAGGTAAAAATAAACAGGTTTAAGAAAGACACAAGAAAACCAGCATAACCAGAAATGACCATAACAGAGTTTTACAAAGAGCAGAGTGAAAAGAGATTTGACGAAGATTCCACAAACACAGACACACAGGGCTATATATACTAACTAGTGAAATGAGAACACCTGGGCAGAAGTGGAGACCAGAAACAGGTGAACAGGATAACAGGGGGGCGGGGCTAAAGGCGGGGCCAAGACCGAAACAACAGACTCACATGGAGCACACAGATAAACAAAGACATGTGGAGAATGTAAACAACAACAGACCAGGAAACAGAAAGACACAACAACAAAAAAAACGGGAAAGGGCAGAGAGAAGTGTCATCCTGTATTTATAACATGAATTTACATATGAATATATTTATAACTCTAACAATTCAATATTTTGATCTTTAATTATTACTGTTTACTTTTGGGAGACACGTTTATCCATAGCTGCTTAGAATTATAATCATGGCGTGGTGTGGAGTGCTTGCCCAAGTGGGGAACTGAACCCCAGTCTGCTGCGTAGAGTATGACAGTATTACCCACTTCACTACACCAATCACTCGTCTATTTGCTTCTCTTCCTCAGTCCTGTGCTCTCTCTAGCACTCCAGAGTCCAGCTCACCTATAGTACAGACCCTACAATCATCCTTATCACCGTTTATTCATTCTTATTCAGTACTTCTGGTTTGTTGTGACATTGCGTCATGAATGTGTTTTCTATGTTTAGAGGGGATTACTTAATAAAGCTAAATGTCTTACCTGGACATTATGGCATGAACGAGAGAGTTTGAGAGTTCCCAGCTGGAGCTTTCAGGTCTGTTAGACTATTGTACATTTATGGCATTTGATAGACCCCCTCATCCAGAGCGACTTGCAGTCATTCAACAGGGATAGTCTCCCTGGAGACACTGAGGGTTAAGTGTCCTGCACAAGGACACAACGGTAGAAAGTGAGGGGTGTTTAAACCTGCGACTTTGCAGTCATTGGGTTCACAGGCAAGTGTTTAATCCACTAGGCTACTATTGTACCACTAGGCTACAATTTACCCGCTAGGCTACTATTGTAATGTCAGATCCCAGATCCAGGTATCCAGATGTAACTGTATGGTTATTGTTATCTCCCCATAGGCATTTTCTTCTGATAAAGCAATAATGGGAGTCTGCCTTGTTAGAGCAAGGCTGGAGAAGCTGATGTTGATCCACGACTGAATTCCTCCCTTCAGAATTCAAGCAGGGGAGAAGGGCGTTCGGGTCAGTGTTTGGCGTTTGGTGCTCTCCTCTCCACTTCAGCCCGGCTCTAATGAGAGAGAGTGGCCTCCGAGCCGTGAGACGCTGCTGTTAGAATACCTGCTGGACCAGTTGGTGCCAGTGTAATTGAAAGTGTGACGTGTTTCTCCAATATCCGAGTCGTGCTTATGTTTGCTTTTCTTCTTATTGCTCCTCATGCTTGTTGCCCCTTGCTGCTACGAGAACATTTTGCACACACAGCTTTCAGAATCTCCATAGAAAATCAATGACCTTCTGGAGCACCTGCACCTGGGATCACTGTGCCCAGTGCCAAGCATCACGTGGAGGGGAACAAAGCCCCCCAGCATGGGTCTGTGGAGAAGCAGAACTGCATTCTTGAGAAACTACAGCTCCATTTATTACCTTTGGGAGTTAAAGTGGAGTTTGTGATTCAGAACTAATCATCCAACATCAGTACCTGATCTCACTTATGCTCTAGTGACTGAAAGCAATCAAATCTTCAAAGCGACGTTCCAAAATCTAGCGTAAGGCACTCCTAGAGGAGTAGAGACTGTTACCATCGCAAAAGGAGAACAAATTTCCAATTAATACCCTTGATTTCTGAATAAACCCTGGATAGGTGCCAAAGCTGTATGTTTTGGAGATAGTCAATATATATTACTTAAATTAAACCTGACTGTACATTAGTTCTGCAGCTGTAGTGTATGAATGAATAAAGAAGGAAAATAACAAACAAGCAAACAAGAGCCCCTCTAAATATACTGTTGCAAATATACAGATTTTTTTTCTTTTTTGATAATTAGGACAACACAGTCGTGAGCCCAGATGGTTTTCTCCTGTTCTGAGGACATGCTTTGAAAATAGATGTATGTTTCATTTATTTAATTATTTGTTTGTTTGTTTGTTTCTTGTCCTGCAACAGAAACAACGTGCATATGTGTAGCTATTAGCAGTGCATGAACTAGAACTGAAAGCACATTAAGTCAGGCATATTAATTAAAAACAAAGTAACCTCCCAGCTGACCTGCACTTTGTTTGTGTGTGTGTGTGTTTGTGTGTTTGTTCAAAGTCAAAATCATCCTGACTTCATCACTGTTTAACAAAACCCTTTTAGGTTAGTGAACTTAGGTTGAGTTAAGCATATACTTTTTTACATTTGTATTTTATTTTAAAAACCATTTAAAGAAAACATCTGCAGCAGTTGAAGAGGCATAGGAGCACTTGAAAAGATCAGACAGCAAGAAAAATGCTCAGTGCAAAATTCATCATAACAGGTTGATGTGACATCATGAAGAGTTTGAGAACCACCTCAAATATGTCAGTCTCGTGATTCTTATCTGAGTATAATGAGCCTCTAGTGAGGGCGGCATTCGCTAGAGGAACTCTGAACCTCTCTGAGCCTTAAACCTGCTTGTCGTCTTGAGGTCTGACAGTGGATGAGGCATCTGACCCGTACTTCCATGGGGATCCTCTTTATGTTCAGATCGGCCTGTATCTCCAAAATCTCTTCAGTCCTCCACTCAGCACTCTCTAGCTGTGATAGAGCTCAACTCTGTCTGCATTTCACCCCCGCCGCTGCTTTGCATGAAAAACTAGCCAAGCAAAAATAACTTCAGAGAAGCAAAAACAAGCGTCCTGAAGCTATGAACCTGATAGTAATGAATAAAATGATCATTCTCTGTGTATTTGTCTACCAAGTATTTGACCATATGAATCATAATGTAGATCTTACCAGAAATACTATATAAATTATGAAGGGTAAATATTATGATGAGTGATTCTGTGGATGAGTACTCAAATCCTCATTTGTAAATATTAAAGAATATTCTGAACTTATTTAATTCGGCGTTCACTATCCCCTTAATCTCTACTGCTGTGCTTCCTATCACTATTTAATATAACCTTCATGCTGCCCTTATTGTTGGATGCACAATGACAGTTGCTGTCATTCTTGCTCCTAATGTTTTGCATAATTGAAACATAGGTTCTCTACATGTCAAAATGCTCCTGTGTCACGATTTCATGATGAATAGAAATTTATAATTAGAAAGACCTAGAATAAAATGACCTAGAATAAAATTTCCCTTCTCCTGTGCAGTTACTGCTTTGGAAATGTTTTAATTCTGGCAGTGAAAATATACATTATACATTATGCACACTGTGTGGTGATGGTGGTCAGTAAAGGGACTGACCCAACTTTAGCATGACGTTGCACACACCTTGGCCAGAGGAAAATAGTGCACCCATATCCACTGTTAAGAAGGTCTGAAGAAGACAGTGGAGCAAAGTACCAAAGCTCCGAAGGCCATGTGTACATTTGTGCTGACTTTGGTGGAAGCAGGAACAGCAGGGCAGCAGCTACAGAGAACAGACATTCACTTCAGCTCTAACTATAATAGCAACCAGTGGGTATGTGTGTGTGTGTGTGTGTGTGTGTGTGTGTGTGTGTGTGTGTGTGTGTGTGTGTGTGTGTGTTTGTGCTTTCTTGGTACAAAGAGTCGAGGAAAAAATGGGCTTAACTACTTTACTGGGGCATAGTAAAGTGCTTTGTAAAGCTGTTTCATTTTTTTAAACTGAAAGGGCAAAGCTATTTTTTCTTTACAATTTAAAATATATAGGACATATTGTTATTACATCTACATACTTTCATAGTTTTCTGTAAATATTACATGCAGTGCCTATTAGACACACATACACACACACACACACACATACATACACATACACATGGACTCCCCGAGACCTATGAAGGTGTCTGGCACCAAAGACCTTTGCAATAGATACTTTAAGTTTCAAGGTGGAGATTGGACTTGATTATCCTGCACATCTCACAGATGCTCGATCTGACTGAGATCTGAGGAATTTGTGGGGCATGTGAAAACCTTGAACTCTTTGTCAAGTTCCTCAAACCATTCCTGAACAATTGTTTGCAGTGTTGAAGGGCACATTACCATGCAGAATGCGGCCACTGCCATTAGGTGATACATTTGCTATGAAGGGGTGTTTATGTGGGTAGCACCAGTCAGAGGAACATCCTGAAGAATGCCAGCAGGTTACCCAGCAGAACCTTTCCCAGAGCATCATCCTCATCCGGCCTTACACATGAGGTAAACTAAAAAGTGACTCGGAAGACAAGGCCAGCTTCTCCTATTGCTCCATGCTCCAATTCTTATGTTCCCATGCTCACAGGCAGTGGACAGGAGTTAGCATGGGAACTCTGACCCCTTACACAGCAGGCTGCAATACACACTGTATGCTCTGTCAACTCTCTGTTGAAGCCAGCATTCACTTTTTCAACAACTTATACTATCGTGACTCTTCTCTGGGACTGAACTAGATGGGCTAGCCTTCATTCCTCACAAGCATTAGTGAGTCCTGGGCCCCAATGATTCTGTCACTGGTTCCCCGGTTTTCCTTCCTTGGACCACCTTTGGTAGGTACTGACCAGTGCATACGAGGAACACCTCGAAAACCTGCTGTTTTAGAGATGCTCTGGCCCAGTTGTCAAGACATCACAATTTGGTCCTTGTCAAAGTCACTCAGATCTTTACTCTTGCTCATTTTTCCTGCTTCCAACACATCAGCTTCAAGAACTGACTGTTCACTTACAGCCTAATATATTCCACCTTGACGGGTGGCATTGTAATGAGATAATCAATGCTTTTCACTTCACCTGTCAGCGGTTTCAATGCTGTACCTGACCGCTGTGTGTTTGTGTGTGTGTGTGTGTGTGTGTGTGTGTATATATATATATACACATACGCACACACACACATACATATATGTATAAGGTCCATCATGTAAAAACATATGTGAATGTGTGTGCACACATTTGAGTGTGAGTGTATCCATGTGTATGTGTGTGTGTGTGTGTGTGTGTGTGTGTGTGTGTGTGTGTGTGTGTGTGTGTGTGTGTATCTGTGTGTGTGAGGGACATTTCAAATGTAAATAGATTCTCTGTGGAGGCCGAGAAGCAGCTAGCTGTGCGCTTTCCCTGCACATCGTTATTTATTTATTTATTTTTTATTTTTAGGTTTTTGGATAGACTCGTCAAAACCGAAGCTGTCAAATGTACCCTGCGTCTGCGCGCATAATGTCAGGAAAGCTCTCATTACGGAACACACACACACACACACACACACACACACACACACACATACACACATGCTGGCAGACAGGCAGTCGATATGTGCGCGCACACACAGTGCTGGCGGAAGATCAGCAGCAACACACATGCAGAGTCTGGCAGACACACACACACACACACACACGCACACACACAGACTGAAACAGGTTGTGGAGCCAATGACACATGCAAACACATAGACACACACACACACACACACACACACATATTTTCAGAATAATTAAACTAAATATAAGATAAGTAATGCAGTTTTACATATAATGCTACTGTATGAAATATACACAGTATGTAACTGAGTTTAAGCTGAGATATGCTTTTTAACATTTCATTTAACAAGTCAGTCCATCTTTTAGAAAACCATTTCACTTCTTTATTTCCTGCTGTGATGTAATACATATACCCCCTTCAGTCTTTCATCTTTAACCTTATAAGCCTGACAAGTCCAAAAAAATGCCCTGTCCAGCTGGCTGTTCCTGTGGAATAGACTAACAAAATACTCATTAACAACATTATCCACACATGTTTTACTGCCCCTCTCAGATAGTTAGACACTTAAACAACATTAGATGGACGCAAATAGTGTTGGCGAAGAATCTGTGCTGCATTTGATCTCACTCAGAAGTGGGAAGTCGAAACTGGGACTAGTAAGTGAAAGCTTACTACTTATTTTAGCTGAAAACTATCAGTGATATGAGCCTTAACTTTAATGTTTAGGATGTACAGCAAACCGTGTGCAATATTGTGTGGTTTTTCTAATTGTGTGCTAATGTGCAATATCTTATTATGTGCAACAGTCTTACTATGTGAAAAGATGACTACTTGCGTCAGTATTACTTATATACTGTTTATCTCTCTTATGTGCAATGACACACTCCTAACACCTATTTGTGTTATTAGTAATTCACTTAACTGTAAGTTATTTATCTATAGTGTTTATACCCCATCATATGTATGTGTAGCACAGTGTATTTTGTGTAGAGGATTTTCTGCAGAGTTTATATTTTGTTTGTTTCTTGTCTCTGTGTATTGTGAAATAAGCAATTTGCTCCAGGATCAGTTTCCTGATTCTGATTTGTGTCCAGTCTTATAGATTTAACCATTGCTATTGTAGTCAAATACTGCTATAATCTCATTTAACGTAGATGGTTGATGTGAACAGGGAAGCTGATATGTCATTAAATGCTGAACTTGTTAAGAATTTCCAGATAGAGTGAATGCAGTCCCAATAAGCCCAAGATAGCTGTTCGAGAGCAGACTTCATGTCTATATAGCTTAGAATTTTACGATGGTACAGTACTTTAGTTTTGGGCACCTGAGAAAATTGCATTATGAAAGTTATCAGTGTAGCAAGCATTCATTTGCTCTTAAAATCACTAACACTGGAAGAAATACAAATAACTGTAATACAGTGGGTGTGGCTTGGTATGTGTCATGTCTGCACGTGGGACTGGTGCGGGAAACAATGGGGCGGAGATGCAGGAATTCAGTGGAAGGATAGGTAATGTTTAATCCATACAGTTTGATCACAAAAAGAAAGAAATCAATCCAAAAACATAACAGCAAAAATACAGAGTGAAGAACACACTGATAAACTTAAACAGTGGCTCGCTGCAAAGTTAATAGATTGGAGGCTGTAAAAACACAGTCACTGGGCAGATTAGGGAAACTCATTCACATAAGAGCACAAACGAGATCAGTCCTTCACAAGAGAAGTCGCTAAACCAGAGCAGCAGAAACAGAATGCGAGCCGGACTTGGTCATGGTGGGGAGTCAGCAAGCACTCTGCGAAAACAAACACAGGTTAGAATGACGGTGACCGGACCAAGACTTCTGGGTAGGCTGGCTATAAATTACAATGACGGGATGGGTAACAGGCGAAGGGTGTAACTAATCTGGTCTAAAGAAACAAGGTAGCGAGGAACAGGTTCAATGAAACACGTAACTTCCCTGAAACACAGGGAACAAAACACGGGTGAAAATGATAACAAGAGTTAAACTGAGTAAAAAAAGAAACCCAGGCTCAGGAATCCGATGACGAGGACCGCCGGAGGCGGCAAGGCTGCGACAGTGTGTCAGTATTTTCTTCTAACCTCTCCTTAAGGAAGTCCAGGATTGTTTGTAGCCATCATCCAATTGGCTAGTAGACGTTTCAGTACGTTTAATCTAGTGTGTAGTTCATGGAATTTAATGAAATATACAGTGGCTGAGGGTGTTGAGGGGAAATCTGGAACTCCGCCTGCTTTCTTCTAACAAGTTCACAAGATAAGTCTTGAAAAAGTGGTACTTCTGACTGTATGTATGTTTGTGTATTTTACTGACAAAACACACACATGCTGCTGAGATGCTCAGCACTGTGTAAAGGGTGTTTCTATGCATTGCTGAATATCACAGTCAGCGTTAGGATTACTCCAGAACAGCAGCTGCTTGCAGTCTTGCAGTCTTGGTTTTTATGAGTACACATTTTGTTCCTTTCCTGTTTCTTCTCTCCGAATGTTAAATTCAGGAGGAAAACACAGCCAGCTGAAATAGTGCCCCTGTTCCCATTAAATTATGCCTGGGTCTGTCAGAGTTGCCTGCTGCACTGAGTTGAGCTAGAAAATCATGAAGTTTTAGACTGTTAATTGCTGACAGGTTTTACTTTTGGTGACGTGGGCTTGTAGTTCAAGTCTTGATTATCCTATGGCTTTGCTCAGACCGTCTCTTTATACCGGCTAATGTTTATCTGATTCTAATTTATTTTAGTTTGTATATTGTGTATTGAAGAGCGTCATTTGAAGCTACTACTACAACAACTCAATTTCCTTTGGGATCAAAAAAGTGTCTGTCTGTCTGTCTATCTATCTGTCTATCCAGCCTTAAATAATCTTAAAATGATCAAATTCAAAGCTTATCTCGAATAGTTATGGTTTGCCACTGTTTTGCTGGCACACATAACTGGTCGACTTCGTTAGATTCACGTTTGCAAGGCCGTAGCTGCAGAACAGCTGTGTTCACTTTGAATCCACTTTAACCGTTTGATAAAGTCTATGTGCTACATTTAAGGGACCCTTGTGTAGATCATGGTTACAATACATGTTGTTATACTGTATTTTGTAAAAAGAGGAAACATCTTATGCTTCTGCCACATTTTTCGACGTCAAAACACGTGAAAAAAGTCATCCGCACAGGCCGAGAACACAATGCAGAATGGTATGAAAAGTAAATGTAGTAAATAACTACTCTATGTAATTACGGTTTCTTTATTTATTATTCCTCCGTCACACTTCACGCATCTCAACGCTATTCGCCAACAAAGATAGAGAATAAATGGGCCTCACTTTTCAGATCGTCCTGTTCGGACACGCTTCGACCAGAACCCACCAAACTTCATGTGATACCTCAGGCCAACTCCCTCGACACACAAACGCTGTTGGTGTGTGTCCAGCACACATCTTTTTCCTTTCTTAATGCTCACCCCTTTCCTCCCTCATTCGCTACCATTCATTTTTGACTCCATTTAAATGAACGCAATTTCAGGAGACAAAAATTTAATTGACCATACAGTGACCAAACTAAGCGAAACTTCACATGAAACCTCAGGCCACGGCCCCCCACATACCCATCCCCTCATCCAAACCCTGCACTTGTGTATTGTTTTTTCATGCATCCCCTTTTTGCTCAATACACTTCCATTCAGTTTTTGGCCACATTGCTATGAATGGAGTTCCGCTCATGAATACTAAACCATACATCCACAGAGCCTCGTTTGGCACAGATCAGCCACTTTATTAGGAACCCCAGCTCATCCAAGGCATGCGCGGCAGGCCCATCTCAAAATCCCTTCAGGAATTTTCTTTCTATATCAATTTGTAATGTGCTCAAATTGGAATGGAATAGTAAAACAAAAGCAATAACTCCAAGCTCCTAAATTGTTTGAGCCCAGATATGATTTTTGTGTCAGTTTACTACAATTCGATCTTGGTGCCTTGACACCAGTGTTTTATTTCATTTCTCCACAACACAAGCCACTACAGTCACTGTTTTATCAATAGGCCTGTAGCCTGTGTATGTAATAGAATAGCCCAACTCTGCCATGTCTTCCAGGTAGACACACATACACACATGCTCACACACACACACACACACGCGCACATAGACACACACAGGCACACACATACACACACACACACACACACAGACGCACACACATACACACACACATACACACACACACACACACACACACACACACACACACACACACACACAAAAGAAGATCCCCCCCCCCGCGTGTCTCTCTCCTCACACAAAAAA
>JBBIGA010000083.1:22460736-22476203 GCA_037576975.1 Alestes dentex | reverse complement strand
GAAAAGTGGCTGCTGTACAGTAGGGAAAGTGCTAGACATTCCACAGCAGCGCTGTATGCTGTGGTTTGGAGCTTCTCACACCCTCCCTCCCTCTCTCTCTCTGTCCCTCTCTCTCTCTCTCTCTCTCTCTCTCTCTGTCTTTCTCTTTCTCTCTCTCTGTCTCTATCTCTCTCTCTTTGTCTTTCTCTCTCTTTCTCTTTCTCTCTGTGTTCTCTCTTTCTATATTGCCCTTTCTTTTTTCCTCCTCTCACACCCTCCCTCCCTCTCCCTCTGTCTTTCTCTCTCTCTCTCTCTCTCTTTCTTTCTGTTCTCTCTGTTCTCTCTTTCTATATCTCCCTCCTTCATTTTTCCTCCTCTTAAACCCTCCCTCCCTCTCTCTCCCTGTCTCTCTCTCTCTCTCTCTCTCTCTCTCTCTCTTTCTCTGTGTTCTCTCTATCTTTCTATATCTCCCTCTCTCTTTTTTTCCTCCTCTCACACCCTCCCTACCTCTCTGTCTCTCTGTCTCTCTCTGTTCTCTCTTTTTCTATATCTCCCACTCTCTTTTCCTCTCCCTCTGTTTTCTCTCTCCCTCTTCTTCCCTCACCTTGTTTGTCTATTGCCCTCCCTTCTCTCTTTCTCTCTTCTCTCTTCCTCCCCCCTCTCTTACAGCCTCTCACTCCCTTTTTCTCGCTCCTTTTCACAATCTTTCCCGCTCTCCTCGCACCCTCCTTTCTCTTTATTACACATAGCCTCCTTCTCTTTTGTCTAACACACCATAGCATATGTGTGTGTGTGTGTGTGTGTGTGTGTGTGTGTGCGCGTGTGGGCATTATGCATGCATGCTGTGTTTATATTCCATACATTTATGAGACTCATCAGAGACAGACCATGCTTCTCCATATTTAATTATCGCGAAATAACAAAAGAAGGCCGGGCGATTGCCTGGCCAAATCTCTAATGAAGATTTGTTTGCAAGTCCACTAATATTGTTTGCAAAATTACGCATTAATCCGTAATTATAGAGTTAATGAGGCCTGATCAGCTCTGTCAGAATTGCTAATGACTCTGTCTTTGTGATGCCAGTGTGCCAAAATTCGATAAGTCGAGTGTTCTTCGCCTGTTCAGTTTGCGTTATCAATTACCGAGCTGCTATTGCAAAGACTTGCATAAACTTTACATCATCATTTTGGTCACACTTTGTAATTTTGCATTTGAATGTAGAAGATAATGGAGAGGGTCTCTCATATCTGGCTGTGTTGTGATTTCAGTGGGTGACATGGAAATTAAATTACTGAATGACTCATATAGTAGAACAACTCAGTTTTTGTAAATTAAAGAGCTTGATGTGGTGTGTAATAACTTCAACACCACCAACAACAGTAATAACTAGACATATCCCTTTGCAGAGTGTTGTATGACGACATAAAAGTTGAGAAAATAAAAAGCAATCAGTGAGAAGTTGAACAGTCTGTCTTCAGAGAGTGAAAGAGGACTAATTTAGCAAAAGTTGCATCAGGATTTAAAGACAAAATTAATAATAATAAAAAAAGCATATTTCAACATGTTGCAGTTCCTTGTACTGATATCTTATGAGTGACTTTTTTGAAATATCTATTTGTCTTTATGAACGAGCCTATAAAATGTCATTAATATTGGCCATTTACACAGGCATATATTGGCTGAAATTCGATTGGCTATTGTTGGACATATTGTTGAGAGATCCAAATAGAACTTTGCGTGATGTGAGCAAATGTAGGCAAGTGTAAGCATGCCAAATATCAAAACGTTTTGAGATATTGAAATGTGTCAGTTGCAGCGTCCCTCATGGACAAAACTGGTGTGCTTCTTAAGAAGGTAGTTGTGAAGCAGCATGTCAAAGTTGGTAAAGTTTGAACCTTCATGCTGGTAGATATTTGCATTGACATTATTTACAGGTGGCAGTAGCCTACAAATAAATCAGAGGCCAATTTGCCATTCAAATTTCTGGTTATTTTTGGTACAACCCTCTTGAGCCATTGTCCAAACAGCCATGTGGGGCTAGTAGTCTTCATGCAGATTCTTGAAGTCTAAGTATATTAACACATTGACCAGACATTGGTTAAACAAAAGAAAAGAAAAAAAAAATAATAGTAAGAATGATAAAACTAGATAAAATGTAATTAATATATCACTTTTCGCATACCCAAGGTCACTGTTCAAGCCAAATACATGAAAATACAAATACTAAAAACATTTAACATCAATAATCTAATCATTACCTCAAATTTTACATGAACACTGTCCAAGTTTAAAAACGTGCAATTCATTATAAAATCTATAACATTCTTATATGGCGTCTACTCGGCAAAAAGGATTCACATTGAATTCATTGTTTGTGTGGAATCTAATGTGTGTAGTTCAACCCTTTCAGTCTCTTTCAGTTATGTGACTTCCGTATCTTCTGCAGTGTCTCAATGTGAGAGCGATGAATGAAAATGAAAAGATAGTGACTCTTTGTTCTAAAAAGAAAAACAGTAATACATTCATAAAACGAAGATAATTGTTTTCAATTTATTACTAGTTTGTGGTAGTCCCTGAATTACATTCTTCAACATTCTCTGCTTCACACATGGATTTTCTTGCCTGTTCAAGCAAAATTATAATATATATAATATATATTTACTCATGTAAATATATATTACATTAATATATACATACATGTGTGTCTTAATCCATCACTGTGCAGACAGGATGTTATTTCCTGCTGTAACAGCCTCTACTCTTCAGGAAAAGCTTCACGCTAGACACAGGAACATTGTTGTGAGGAGTTGATTCCATTCAGACACAAGAGCATTAGTGGGGTCAGGTACTGATGCTGGAAGATTAGTTCTAGATCATAAATGCCACTCCATCTCTTCCCAAAGGTATTGGATGGAGCTCCAGATAACACAGTTCCACTTTCTATATCCTCTGTATGTGTGTGTGTGTGTGTGTGTGTGTGTGTGTGTGTGTATGTAGGAATGGGTAAAGAGTGTTTCAGCCCAGACTGGTTAACCTTTTTAAAAAAAGGTTAACCAATCAGAAAAAGAGGTCATAATTTAACACGAACAAAACCAGCCTGTTTAAATATTA
This sequence comes from Alestes dentex, assembly GCA_037576975.1. Classification (NCBI taxonomy): domain Eukaryota; kingdom Metazoa; phylum Chordata; class Actinopteri; order Characiformes; family Alestidae; genus Alestes; species Alestes dentex. The sequence goes on along the minus strand of JBBIGA010000083.1, from coordinate 22,473,113 downwards.
TAGGGGCATTTATATTTTTGTATAATGTGTATAGTGTCCTTGTCATATTATACTGTTGTGCTGTATAGCTTTTATTCTAATGTTTATGCTGATCTTCCTTTTGTTCTGTCCACTTCCTGGTGCCTCCAAATGCAGATTTCCCACCTGTGGGACTAATAATAGTTTATCTTATCTTATCTTATCTCATCCTAAAGAGAGGTTGGAAAAAATGTTTTGTCAGAATGAATTAAAAGACAGTTCGTTTCGTAGATTATTTACTTGCATTTTGCACCTTGCCTCCTTTATACTTTAGACTTGCCTCCTTTCATTCATTATCAATAAGTTTACACTCACAGTTCACAGCCGATCAGACTAAGCACTGCACCACCTAAGGGCTTCAACCCAATAAATGTGCATATCTAAAATGGGCTTTTAGCAACACACCAAAAAAACAAAAATAAGGCTTGATGTGTTCGTCAGAGCTTGGAGCATAGGGAAAGGGGGAGGTGTGAATCTATTACTGTTATTTTTGTTTCTGTTTTTTTTTTTCTTTTTTTTTTTCTTGTCTTTATATTATTTTTAATTCCGTTCTGGCTGCAGATACCACTCAGAGAGAAAAATTATAGATTATACAAATAGATCCCATGAGGCTATGCGCTGGCACATAATGGCCCATATACATATAGTAATTAAGATTCGGCGGGGCGGCCCAGAGAGGGATGCATCTCCTTTTCTTTGCCGAAAGACGAATTTATTATATCAAGGAACACAATTATTCTCGGAAATAACTTATTCCTTTTTTATTACACTCTCTCTTCCCTCTCTCTCTCTCTGCCTCTCTCTCTCTCTCTCTCTCTCTCTCTCTCTCTCTCATTCTCTCTCTCTCTCATTTTATTTCATATTTCTCGCTCTCCCACTCTCTCCTTGTCTTGTTTCGTGTCTTGTTGGTAGCAAGCTGAGGCGAATCAATTTTTGATTCACGCTCTGTCTTTATGAAATATCGAGCGCGTTGGCCCTTTGATAGTATTATATTAACACTCTTGTGTTATATGAAGCAAACGTTGATTCTGTATACAAACTCCACATTCCCTATCAAAAGATGTGAAACTGGGAGCTAAAAGTCAGTGAGTTGAACGGCACTATAATTACTGCAGATGGTAGATTTTGATGACCTAGACCACTGTTGCCCACTGCAAAATAGTGCAATTGTTCTTAGTCAAAAAAGAATATCTATACCTTTTTCCAACATAACACACACTAAGCGATATGTGCCTACATAATGAATCTCCTCTCTGCTGTAAATGCTCATTGCAGATGCTAGTTACTGCGAGCTAGTCAGTGTTTTTTTAAACCTAGACTGCATCATCAAGCTAGCTAGCGTATTTAGCAAGCTAACTTTTCATAGCAACATTAGCAAGGCAATTGCTAATTATATCAACTGCTGCCAGACAAATACTGAGAATATTAACGGCTGAAAAACCAAAGCCAGCTGGTGGCCTAGTGGTTAGGAAGTTGCCTCTGTGCTCAGAAGGTTGTGTTTGAATCCCAGGACTGCTAGTGGCACCACTGAGGTTCCCTTGAGCAAGGTACCGTCCCCACACACACTGCTCCCCGTGTTCCTGGCTGTAAACTGCTTTACTTGGGAAAAGGAGTTAAATGCATCTGCATTATATGGGCTCTACAACTAAATGAAACCCACTTGGATATTTTTGACTTTGCTTCCCACTCGAGCACGTGCCACGTCGTGCAGTCTATTCTTCTGTGCTCTTGCAAATGACAGCGCCAAATCTCACATCTTCCCTGCTCTCATTTTCAAGTGACAGCTTGGAATGACATACAAAAATAAAAAAAAAATTTTGTTTAACAGTTTTTCATTTTGAATAAATTGCGAGGGAGCAAAAGCATTTGTTTGCTCTCCAGCAATAAAAAGGTGGGGGATAAAGGTGCTCCCCTCGCTCCATTGTTCCCTCGCCTATTCATGGTACAGTGAACTCTTTTTAGCGCTGGCTTGGAGAGCTGGCGATGAGTCACTAATTTCCTGTGTCTTGTTAATTACCCTTTGCCTATTAAAGGGTGAATTAGTATTGATTGCCATGGCCCTGCACTCTGGCTGTTTAAGCAGTGAGTGTTGTGTTATAATGCCTCGTTGCATTTGCTGAAATGCTAGTAAAGTGGAAACAAGGCCCAGCCGGCTCGGATAAGGACCCCCCCCGACCCCATGTGTAAACACACACACACACAAATACACATGCCTTAACTGTTTCCCTCGCCAGTACACAGGGTGATAGAAACAGACCGTGGCATATGGAATAATCTATACTCTGTGCTGTGAGGAGAAACAAGTAGTCGAACACTTTTGTCCTTGCTTTACTTTCATTGCTCCTGTTCCAGCATCAGACTCACACACACGTAACACCTTTCAACCTTGTACTTCTATTAACACAATTATATTTTTAAAATGTTAACAAAAAAAGAATATATTCGTAAGCATGAACAAAGATGAATTAAAAGGGGGAAAAAAAACATTCAGAAACTCCACAAATGTACTTAATGAATTAGTACTTTGTTGCAATTTCCTTTCTTGGAAATCACAGCTTCAAAAGTGAAAATTAATTAGCAGCACTGTGGTTCAGTTTTGGCCCATTCCCTTTGGTAAGGTCTGCCTGTTTCAAAGTACTCCATTAATTTTCGGTCAGGAGATGACACACAAGGATCCTCTCGTTCTTTTTTAGAAGAGTCTTAAGTTGTTATGGTTGCATATTTGGGATCGTTGTCCTGTTGAAATGTCCTTTCTCTTGTAATAACTCATCACTAAATTCATGCTTAATACGTAATGGAAGAAGTGTTTATTGTGATTACAATAACTAGGATATGACATAAGTTATTGAACGTCGATCCAGCAGCTGGTGGTCTGGTGGTTAGGGAGTCGCCCCTGCAATCAGAAGGTTGTAGGTTTGAATTCCAGGATCTCTGAGCAAGGTACTCTCTGGCTACCTACTGCTTCACCAATAAGTTCACACCGTTCACACTGTGACTATAAGGGGCCACTTCTCTATTCTTTACGTTAACGCATTGTATCTTGTGGCCCTTTTCATTAAAGCCATTGATTTTGTGGTAGATACACTGCGGTTAAAGGGTAGGCTTGGCACTGTGTCTAACTACACCCCTTAACCTTAGTAAAATCACTGTAATGCCTTACTTTCAATCTCTATGTGCTTTATTCCGCATGTGTATCTATGGCAATGGCAGGCAGTTCCTACCCTCCAGATGTCCCTCCTACACACCCACCTACCTGAGCTCATTAAGAAGAGGAAGAACACAGGTGTATTCGATTAGTCGTACAACTAAATCCCCCAGGACTGCAGCAGTCCAAGAGAGTGACTGCCTACAGGGCCTAGCAGAGTGTTATTATTCTGAAAAATTTGCTGCAACTTACAGTTTCTTTTTTTTTTTTTTTTTTCACACTCGAATTAATTTGCTGATGAAAGCAATATGCTGTTAAAATGAGCTCTGAAATAAACAGACTGCTTCTCTCGCAAACAAAAATGGACAAAGCTATCGGAAACTAATTGCGCAACCGAATGATCAGGTTAACACATCGTTTGTCACGCCATGATAATGATATTTTATTCGGTCATCACAACGTGGAGTTTGGTCTTCATCCATCACTACATGCAATCCACACAAACTTTACACATGGCGAGGCAATCAATGTGCATATAGCCTTCACATGGATTCCTAATTGTGCACACTGGACGGTAATGTGCTGCACTGCCTAATGCCATTGACTATGCATTACCATCATTCCTGCATTCCTGCTTTCTACAGCATTTAGCTGTCTTTCTACATTTTCTTCGACAGAATGTAAATGATGTCCATCTAGAGACGATGGTTTTTGTCTTTTGGAAGCACAGAGTGGATGGTTTTCTCTCAGCGTATCTGGCACGGGCTTATTTAGGTCGATCAAGAATGTTGATGTGGCTAACAATGAATAAAAGACTCCAGTTAGCATTATGCAAAGCACATCATGCTAATTGAAACCTGCTAGCTTCCTTCCTTTGTCAGCAGCAGAGGCATTCGAGGTATTCCTTTATCTCCGATAAAGATCTTCTCCTCCAGAAGCTCCAGGCTGGTATTTACAGCGCTAACAGCGCCTCGCACAATGTGGAGAAGATGCTTTAAAGGAGCATGTCATCCAGAAATGCTAATGTGGCTAATAATAAATGAAAGCTGAGAAAATGAACTGGCACCCATCAGAGGAAGAGGCAGTTTGTCAGGTGATTGACAGATGAATGGGATAGCTTGCCACGGTGGATGAATGACGGGAAGTCCTCCCCCCCATTAGAAAGAGTTAATCATCTTGCTGGTGAAGGCATAATTAGAAAAGATTATGCTTACTTCCATAGTCTTACATTAATGCAAGTACAGATGTAAGGTATTGCTCAGAAATGGTCACAAGTCCGTTTATGCAAGAGTAAAGGTTTGAGTGTCTGGGGTCTAAGTCAAGTTCGAAGTCTCTGGGTGTCCAAATTGAGTCTCATTTTCAGCTGTACAGAAGGAAAGCCCTACCAAAAACCTGGCTGATTCAACACCTCTGCAAATAACAAGCCTGCTGTTAGGGACAAATGGAAGCATTACATGCATTAATTGAACAAACATCTTTTGTTGCTGTGACTTTAAAACGGATATATGTAAATGATCTCAGTTCTGACATGCTGCCCTGTATATCATTCAAAAAACATTCTGGGCTGAAACACTCCATTTAACTGCAACACATACGGCTGCGATTGATTTTGAAATCAGCATCTCTATGAGTATGACAACCATTCCATGCCAGTGTCTGTTAAATTCCTACACAAGCACCACATTCTGCTTTATGAGGCATTGATTACTGATCACCTGAATCAATTATTATTTAATGAGGAAAAGTATAAAAACACTGCTGTAATCAACACTCTCCTATTGCAATGAGACCAGTTGGATGGTGAAACACTACTAGAAGTTTGTCAAAGGTAATTCTTGCCATTTTGTTTAAGAGTGAACAAGAGATTTGTTTTCTTTGAATTGTTCAAGTCCTTTAAACACTGCATCATTTCTCTCATTTTGATGTTTTGTTATTTGCGTTAAAGTGATGATTTAAAGAACAATATTTTTATTTGGAAATCAGGAGAAATATTGTCAGCAGTTCTTAAAAAAGCCTACTATGAGTTTTTGTGGTTATTTTACATCCAAATAAGAAACTTTCAGCTCACATGTACGGAGCCGGTCCAAACACACAGTACAAAGACGTGGTACGTAGTGAAAGGCAAAATGTATTTCTCTTCCTCATACATATGAATATGAAGGAGGATCAAGCAGCAGTGGACCACACAGTAAAAAAAGTGGTGGAAATAGTGGGAGTGTGTCTGATTCCAAATTCTGATGTATTCACTGAAGTCTGAGCAGCGGGTGGCTTCCTGGAACCCGTCACAAATTAGCAGCAGCTCCTCAGACGTGTATTACTGGGAGACTTACTTTAACAGTGGCAACAGATGTAGCTGCTAACTGAAGCCACAGTTCTCCAAGACATGCTAAAAAATGATAATAATTTGTTAATTATTCAACGCAATATTATTTCACCTCTCAGGGACACATATGGGCTAATATGCAGTGGAAAATGTGTTTGTCTCCCAAATTCCAGAGTTGAAACAGACTGACATCCTTGCAGAATTACTTGGTGGGAAAGAACCTAAAATAATTAATGACTTGATAATTAAATAATTAATTATTTGTGCTATATCACTGAACATTTTCTCTTTTGTCTTGAGCTTGTTTCTCTATCTCACTCTGTCACACACACATACACACACACAAACACACACACAGATACACACTCACAGATGCATGGACACACACACAGCTTCTAACTGTCAAGTGATCACGTCACTTGTGTGACTTGCGGGAAAACGTGTGATTTTCAGTTGCACAGTGTGTGCGGATTGCAGTGCTAATAGTGTATTAAACTGTATGTGAAACTAATTCACCATCATTACTATTAGTGCCATTACTATTTTGAACATTTAGTACCAGAAGAGAACCACTAGGTCCTTGTCGGGCTTCAGAGAAGGCCTAATGATTTCCGGAAATGAAACGAATTCATACTTTCTGTTGAATGCCTTCAGTAGAAACATTCGTATTTTAACTCTGCAGATACTACAGCAGTGCTGTTAATTCAGTATTAAGTTTTGCCTGGAATCCGTGGGTTTAAATTCTTTGTCCCTCCAGTCATAATCTAGAACTTCCAGAGGACCCTAGAATGACCTTTTTTCCTCATGAAATTGGTCCTACCCGTTGGAGATCAAAACATGATTCCACTAATTATGTTGGTGGTCTGACACGGCAGGACCTCTATCCAGTCCTAACCGATGAGAGAGCTCACAGTTACCACAAAGAAAGGACTGGGGTTTTTTTTCCCCCTCGAAGTATTTACCCCATTGATTTTAGCCAAAACTTAATCATGAATTAACAGTACTACTGTAGGACTTGCAGAGTTAAAAGACTGACATGGTTCTATTGAATAAAACTCGCGGGCATTGTGCAGTTAATAGACGGCCCTTCAAGCCAACTGCATGATTAGCACATGTGGGACTCGCGTCAAGGAACATTTTTGTGCTGTACCTTGTCATGTACATACATCTGGCCCCCAGGATTCACGTTTCTTGCCATCATCTGGCCTGAGGACCCTTCAGCTCTCTCATGCGTATTTCATTCGTATTTCACCGGTTTAAAGAACCGCTCGATCGAGTATATATCTCGCTCTAGAGCCGTACTTGAAGCATAGTGAGCCAGAAAGACACTGCACATTAATCCCCGGCGTTCGGATGAAAACAAGCGCTTCCGCAAAAAAAAAAAAAAAAAAAAAAAACGGGGATGAAAGTAGCCTTGGAAGTGTTGGGGAGAGAACAGGGAGATGAAGTGTCTCTTTTGAAAACACAGGGTATAAAGAGATGTGAGGACGCGTTCCATATGCATGTCCCCTATATAGGAACAGAGGTGAAACAGAGGTAGGGTATAACTATGGGTGTGCACATACGTGTGCATGTGTGCATATATATATATATATATACATGTGTGTGTGTGTGTGTGTGTGTGTGTGTGTGTGTGTGTGTGTGTGTGTGGTTGTTCTTACCTTTTTGTACATGCACCAAGATTACATATCTCTTGACAGTCATTTTACCACCATCTCCCCACCGCACGAAAGTGCAACGTAAATTTACTCTTCATAAAACAAGGAACATCCAATTATCCTCTCTCTGGCTTTGCTGATTGCTTTGCTCAGTGCGGTATGATTGCTGATTATGGGGCAAGCCCATCGTTCAGGCCCTGTGTAGCATCCGTAAAAGAGTCTGAATTGATTTCTTTGAAGGAGTCAATGGAAGAGCCCTTAAGGGGAGTGGGCTAGCTAATTAAAATTCAAATGCGGGTCAAATCTCACATAATGACTTTCCATTAGCTCCTCATTCTTGTTTCGCCTTGATGAAGGCGTGTGCGCGCACGTGTGTGTGTGTGTGTGTGTGTGTGTGTGTGTGTGCTTGTAGCTTCACCCGTTGGGCTGCCACCTGTTTACCTGATTTGATCTCCACTTTTCCTCCATAATGTTGCGTTCAGCTGGTTGCACTTCTGATACAGTGTACACAGTCCACTGCATACTAACTTTGTTTATATAAAGTAGTACCAAATGTTTTTTTAGTTTTTTATTTTTTTTTCCATTAACCTCCCAAGGACTACCTTTGAATGCTTAAACTCAGATGAAGGTCTGGGAAGTGTTATCATAGCAACAGGCATTTAAAGCAACAGTTTGCAAAAATGTCACATTAACTTTCCACTCTTATCTCTAAAGTAGTGGACCAGTCCAGACACGTTTCCAAAATTTTTGCTCCCCTGTTGCATTAGAGCTACAAGGCTAATGTACCCAAGAAGTAATAGAAGCATCGACCTCGCTGATTTCAGTAAACTGCATGACTGAATCATTACACACTCGCCTCAAACCTCCTCCGCTTGCGATGTTCGATATAAGCATGAATAAAAGTTCAGAAAAGGTTTCACTACCAGTGTAAGCTGTTATTTTTTGGCCATTTAATTAGATAACAGTCTGTCATACACAGCAGCAAGGGTGTTTGAGATCACTTGACAATGTGACGAGGTCCGAGGTTAGTGTGTCATGATTTAGTGGGTGAGGGGTGTAGGGCTCACACTGTACAGCTTTTTAGCAAACACCCTTTATTTCTATTATTTTTAACGGCAGAGGTGCATTCTTTTTCCACCTTTGAAAATCCAAAATCCTTTAAAAGCCAAGTGTCTTGTTTTGACCAGGAAAGTGCAGTTTTGAGTTCTGTTGTCCGGTCCCCAGTTGCTACTAAAAGACCAGATGTTAAAATTTCTCTTTCTCTCTCTCCCTCTCTCTCTCTCTCTCTCTCTCTCTCTCTCTTATTTTCTCTCTGTCTCACTCTTTCTGTCGTTCTCTCTCTCTCTCTCTCTCTTTTCATTTTTTTCTCTCTCTCTTTCTCTCTCTTTTTTCTATCTCTTTCTGTCTCAATATTACTATTGACTATTACATTTGTCATGTTAAATAGATAACAGAACGACATACGATTTTATAAATCGCATAACCAAGTCTATTTGAGATTAATTAACAAGTTAATGAGGAGGGCGGGGTTCCATACTGTGTCTTTTTTTTTTTGATAACCAAGACTTTTTTACTGTGTTTGTTTTAACAGTAGTGACATGTTTTGCATGCTGTATGTGCAGGTTAGGCTCCAGCATCCTGCACTGTTGCTTTTTGTAAAACAAGCTATTAGCCTCCGGCACGTTTTTCTGTACTGTCCACAGGGTGGGTTGATATACATGAAAAGCATTTTTTTAGTTATATTTTAACATGTATTCTGCTAGCAGCACCACACTATTAAACTGAATGTCAGAATGCTAGCATATCTGACTGACAGTTACAGTGCTACTGTAGGAACAAGGAGGCTTCAAAAAAAAAAAGCAGCAGTGTTAGGTGCAAACCTCAAGAAGCACTGAGCATGACTGACTGTTTTCAAGGTGAAAGCATTGTGTGAATTCGTTTATTGCAGATTATTCCTTTTCATTTTTAATTTAAACTTAAAATCGCATGGTTGTACACTTGATGCCTGTCTTTGGATTGTTTGGCGGTCAGAGTTCATGGTGTCTTTTGACACCCAGTGGCTTTCCCAGTGACTCACACGGTATCAATATGAAGTCTAAATTTATCTGGCGGCTTCACACACACAAGCACACACCTGCCTATCCTAGATCGCACTGCCTAATCAAACATCTCTGTCACGGCAAGGCCAGGGGCAGGCAAACTTTGAGTTCTATTGAACTGTGTCCTTTCCTCTGCTCTGCCATTCTTGCTCAGCCTGTAGCTTCGCAAATAGAGGCTTGAGGAGCTTTCATTATTTATGAAGGTGCAGCCTGGCCTGCAGCAGCCTGGAGTATGTTAAATATTTCTGGGTAAACGTGGGCTTCCTGGAGTCGGGGCGTGATGTACGCATTTACCTGCCGCCTTCAATAAATTATTAGGCGACTGTGACGGGTTCTGGAGTAATACTTCGTTGTGTGTTTACCGAGCCAAAGCAAAGATAACAGGGCAACATGGAGGCCTAGTCAAACAGCATTCCTATACATTTCAGAGCACAGAGTGTTTCCCAGAGGGAGGTACAGCGAGGATGCAGTGTGGAGGAGCTCAGGCTTTTAACCCTTAGCTGTCGAAAAGCTATTACTGTTGTTTTTTCATACTGTTTCAACTGTACTACATAGTGACATAATTACCTTACATAATGGAGGTTTGCCCTCAAGTTGAATATTGTAACCTATTTCCATTGGTTTTAATACCATGACATTAGGAAAAAAAAAAAAAAAACAAGGCGAAAATATTACTAGGGGTGTCGAATTAACACGTTAATCTCGATCAAGTAATCACAGAAAAATGACACGTTAAAAAAAAAACAAACGCTGATTAATCGCACCACGTGACTTTAACACGGTCCGGTTCTGGATACAAGTGCTCTGTAAAATGAAAGAGGAGACGAGAATGCGCTGCTTGGCTCAGCGAATGGAAATTTTACGCTTAAAAACGGACAGATGGAACGGTTGATAGGAGTATCGTTCTCTGCGATTCATGCACTAAGGAATTTTTGTATCATCAGAGTACATCACATCCAAAATATCCCCTAAACACAAAGCATTTAGGAGCGAACCCTGCGGTGTGAGCCAGAACAGCCCGATCTCAGCGCCAGCGGCCATTGTTACCTCTAGGTTATAATTGTGGCTTGAGGTGCCGTGCATGCATGGGTGCCAGGACCATTATGTTAGGGGGAGACGTGCCCCCCTCACTTTTAAATATCATTAGTTTCGACCCCGAACCCCCCCCCACCCCCCCGACCCCCCACTTACCCACACACGCAAGACGCTGAGTGCAGCAGTTTCACAGCAAAAAATGTGTGTGATTAATTTAGATTAATTAGAGAGCTTGTAATTAATTTAAAGATTTTTTTTGTCACTTCACACCCCTAATTTTTACCCAAAATAATGTATAAAAAGAGATAACTTTTCTGTACATTTTATAAAAGATGCACCGCCGTTTAGCATCCCCATTTTCCACAGAATCAGAATTTCCCCTCTTTATTTCAATGAATTTTCAGTAAAATATGATAGAAAAGTAGACCATGCTTTTATTACTGCCACCCACAGAGATGAAGGTTGTGATAAACTCGCTGCCGAACAGTGTGGATGTGGCTCTGCGAGCAGCACTGTTCACGAACTTGTCTGCTGTCTTTTGCTGGATTAAAAGCTGGGGGCAGGTCAGAGGCCCTTCTTCTTCTTGTCATGGTTTGTTCAGTGTGCTGACATGTCACACTGTGGTACTCCCGGCACTGCTTGTGTTGTTACTGCATCTTGCGGATGTGTCGTGTTCTTTTCGGAGGACGTGCCCAAACTACACTCCATACAAACTCAGTTCACGCGGAGCAGCCAGGTGTACGAACAGTTAAAAGCAAGTTTATCACAGCCCTAAGAGTTAAAGTCAGCCTGAAATCAAAACTGATCTTTTTATCTTGTTCATTCATGTTGCTGGTCTTATTTCGCATAGGTCAACATCTAACTTGAGTTTTAATTACATTATCATTCAACCAGCTGAGATCATATTAACCAATAACCAGAATGGTTCACCTCCCATTAGTGGTAGTAGTAGTAGAAGTAGTAGTAGTAGTATAGCAATAGTAGTAGTAGTAGTAGTAGTAGTAGTAGTAGTAGTAGTAGCAGTAGTAGTAGTAGTAGTAGTAACAGTAGAAGTAGTTGTAGTAGTAGCAGTAGTAGTAGTAGTATAGTAATAGTCATAGTAGTAGTAGTAGTAGTATAGTAATAGTAGTATTAGTAGTAGTTGTAGTAGTAATAACAGTAGTAGTAGTAGTAGTAGTAGTAGTAACAGTAGTAATAGTAGTAGTAGTAGTAGTAGTGTAGTAGTAACAGTAGTAGTAGTAATAGTAGAAGTAGTAGTAGTAGTAGTAGTAGTAGTAGTAGAAGTAGTAATAGTAGTACTAGCAGTAGTAGTAGTAGTAGTAGTAGTAGTAGAAGTAGTAATAGTATCGTTACTTAATTGTGCTGTTGGGCTCTCACATTCAGTGAGGCTATCGAGAATCATTCGCATATTGCAGATGTTTGGAGCAGAATTGTAATATCAGTAAACTGTACTGCGATGTAAAACTGTAAACTGTACTGCGATGGCACAGAAGTTGTAGCACACTTTGATTTACCGTTGAATCTTAGCCCAGTTACAGTGTTGCTGACACACTGGCAGCACATTGAGGACGTAAAAGTGGAAAGTTTTTTCTGTCAGAGCCGCTTTTGTTATTGCGGTCTTTTATTTTTTTAGTCTCACTTGATATTTTCATTTTTTCTTGATAAAATCCCACTAAAAGTCTTCAGCCCAGACAGTTAGTAGTGTTTATTAAGTTTTTTGTTTTTTACATGGACAGTAAAAAATAAAAAATGAACTTTTGACCAAAAAAAGTGATGCAGCCAGCTTGTCTGCAGCCCACTTGTGGCTCCACCATCAAGCAGCCTGGGTAGAGGTCGCTTTATTTGGAATCGAAAAACATTCGTTTGTGGTACGGCACGGTTCCTTGTGCCAGTGGAAAAGTGCCATTGGTAGCATCAGGAGTCCAGTAGTGTATCTCAAGGCAAACATGCATCAATATGATATTTTGTCTTTGTTTGTGTTTGTGTATATATGTGTGTGTGTGTGTGTGTGTGTGCATGTATGTGCGTGTGAACGGGAGAGAGAGAGAGAGAGAGAGAGAGAGAGAGTGAGAAAGAGCAAGCAAGGGCAAAAAGGAGAG